>JAPYZD010005223.1:0-10516 GCA_030522725.1 Ichneumoninae sp. B BG-2022a | reverse complement strand
GCGCTCCACCTCGATTTAACACCAGTCGCGATTTCCTCCTTCGACAGCTGTGCAGAGATTCCCCGGCGTGATTTCCGGGGGCTGCGACGTCACGTAACCACGTCAGAGCCACATATACATGTATATATTTCTCTATCGCGCTTTCACATTTTTTACATTCAGACACAAACCCGGGCGCGGGTTTGTGTTTGAACAGGTAACAAAAATCCTAATTTTTTATTTCTTTTGTTTCAACCGTGCCAAAGTTTTCTGAACAATACCAATTTATCAATGTCCGATCAACAGCCCAACGAAGACGTAACTAATTGTCCTTTAGATAAAAAGATGAATTAAAGACCCTGGGCGCTCCACCTCGATTTAACACCAGTCGCGATTTCCTCCTTCGACAGCTGTGCAGAGATTCCCCGGCGTGATTTCCGGGGGCTGCGACGTCACGTAACCGCGTCAGAGCCGCATATACATGTATATATTTCTCTATCGCGCTTTCACTCCTCCCATCCCCATCGAGATGCTTCCTCCCGCAGATCGTCGCTATAAACACGAGGGTCTCGTGTCACGTGGCCCACGGGATGAAAAGAGAAAGCGTGAAAGCAGCGCCGTCGGAGATCGACGGTTGTGCACTTTATCGAGGCCCATAAACTCGACTAATATAATTCGCGAGCGGCGGGAAGCGGAGAGAGGATAACGGGGGTGTTTTGTGGCCAGAGCAGAGCAGAAGGAAAGAAGACGCCCGGGAGTGGCAATAGACTGAGTGGCGGGTCCTGGGGTCTGATCCTCCCGCCGCTGCGCCGGTCGTGCTTCAGACACACATGGAAACTCGCACGGCGAGCGAGCGTGTGCGGACCGAGGGTGTTTTTTAGACGGAGTGCTTTTTGCGGGCGACAGGGCATTTAAGGGAATTGCTCCCTTGCGCCCGACGGGAACACCCCCCGCGTCTCGCGCTCCGACATCCACCGCCGATCTCTTTTTATCCACTTTTCTTCCACCTTTTTCTTTTTTTTTTTTTTTAGTTCACTCTCACTCTTACGTGCGAGCTCGGACTCGGTCGTCGGTCCCTTTCGCACTGATCGAAGCGTCACTATTTTTCTCGCGTCGATGGAAACGAAAGAGAGGATCGAGGGAATGTGTCCGGCGTATTTATGTACCTCGGGACGTATATACTATATCCGGAGATATAGCTTGTCGTTCCTTTCTTCCCGATTACCTATACTTCGTAAATCTGGGAGATTGAATCGAGCGCGACGGCTCTGCCGAACGTGTCGGATCAGTGAAATTAACGGGAAGTGGGATTTTTTTTTTCATAGTTGGATCAATCTGATCACAGATATCGGACATCGGGTGATTGGTTTGTAAAAAAATAATCCACAATAATTCGCTTCGGATAGCCTTTATTTAGCTCGGTCGAAATAAACATCTGATTACACTGAGAAAAATATATGGTAAGAGATTGTAGACATTTTGTAAGATAAATAGTAAGATTGGGCTGAAGGACCCAGGTCCTTCGCCCTTTGCCTTGGCCCTTTGCCAAGGTGCAAATTTAGCATTAGGTATATAATTTAGGATATGAAGATAACTGTAAATATTATTTTTGGCAATAAATCTGTTTAACTTATATTTGATTTACCATTTTTTTTTCAAGGTTGGACCAATCTAATCACAGATATTGGACATTGGGTGATTGGTTTGTAATAAAATAATCCACAATAATTCGCTTCGGATAGCTTTTTTTACCTCAGTCGAAACCAACATCTGACTGCACTGAGAAAAATATATGGTAAGAGATTTTATACATTTAGTAAGATAGAAATAGGTAAAATAGATAGATAAATTGGATAGATAAATAGGTAAGATAGGGCTGAAGGACCCAGGTTAATGGCCCTTTGCCAAGTTGTAAAATTACCATTAGGTATAAAATTTAGTATAGGGTAAAAGTGGGGAATATGGCCCGATCCATATATCATTGATTTACGTGTTAATCGAGGTGGGCCATATTCACCACTTTTACCCTAATAAGATAACTGTAAATATTACCTTTGGCAATAAATCTCTTGTACTATCTCTTGTACTAAACACGATATAACACTATATATATGTTTGCACGTTAAAATAAAAATATTTATCGTACATTTTTCACAACCCATACTACGCTACACAAAATAAAAGTGTCAAGTATACAAATAGTTATAATGTCCTTTAGACATTACGATATAATTTAACTTGAGGCATTAATAACTACGCTCAGTAAAATAAGGAAATAAATATATTTATAATTAAGAACTGTTAATTGGCAGGTTCAAAGGATGTAAAAATAATGAATACCGAAGAGGATCCACATCTTGTACCAAAACGTATCTAAAAAAGGTAGAGTAAAGATCCTGGCCGTGCATTTCACCCAACAACAGCCGGTTTCGGCCCAGCTGCAGCCGACTTTGCAAAAACGATTCTAAAAACTATTTATAACACAAAAATTAACATCTTACCATCAGTTTCAATCCCTGTACAAGAAATGCGATTAACCGTGTCGATCTCTGTTTTCAGTCGCGGTTCGGTTGTCAGCGTGTGGGATACGTGACAGTGAGTCCGCCTCGTCGAGTGGACTTGTGAAGAAAAAAAAAAGAAAAAAAAATACAACTCGGTAGGCTGACAGACCGTTGGTACGACCGGCGATCGGATCTCCCAGCAAATTGAACGCTCGCGTTCCTCCCGTCCCGATACATTTCCAATATTTGAAGCTCTCACCCGCGGGCATCAAGCCACGACGGAAGTGTCCCAGTCGCTCGGCCACCAGGAAATGAAACGTACGTGTCTAATTTCCAACGTGTGGCCGGGTGTCGAGGACTCACTCGCGCGAACGATGCACCGTCCCCGGAGTTGCCGGCCTTCGCGTCCACATCAGCGCGGTTTCCCGTGCATCGCGTTATTATACAGTGTTACACGGCGTAACCAGCAGGACTCATCAACCCGAGCGATCGTCGGAGCCCGACGACGTGCTTCCCTCGTCCACGCCGGCTCGTTCTTCAATTGACGCGAAAAAGCGCTTAATCGAATCCACCCCTTTGCGTTTTACTTCCTCGTCTATTGTTTCTGTTTTTTTTCTTTTTTTTTATTATACAATTTTTCGATCGAGTGGTCCTGGAAATTGAAACTGCACGTTAAGGCAGTCCGAGAGGGCTACCAAATGTGAGTTTCAGGAAAAAATTCAAACGTCGATGGGATAAAATCTGACAAAAATCAACCATAGAGGAGGTGCTGCAATTACTGTTTTTATGTAGTAATAATTCCAAAATGTTATTGACGGATTGATGATAAAAATGATTGTTCAACAAATTACTCGGCAACTTAATTATTTTTTTCCGTAAAAACGATTCGTTTATTTTTCTGAATACGTATGAATTTATCGTAATCTTCGAAAACCGCGTTTTTTCTATGTTCTGTGAAAAAATGCAATTTTAAAAGATTACAAAAAAATTATGACAATTTTCATACGTGTTCAGAAAAATTTTAAATTTAAATTTTATTTTATATGTTATATATTAAATAGTTAAGTTGCCGGATAATTTGTTTAATAATGATTTTTATCTTCACTTTGTTAATGACAAATTGGAATAATTATTTCACAAAAACAATCTTTGCAGCACCTCCCATATACTTGATTTTTTCAGATTTTTATTCCATCGAGAACTGTCCGAAATTTTCTCTGAAATTCATGTTTGTCGACTGTACCGTTCGGAATACCTTAAAAAAGGCCTCGCCCATCAAACTAATACATCTCGTTGACAGAGTTACACAATTTTCTTCTCGCCAATTATAATTTTGTTTTGTTTAGTTAGAAATACAGTTTGTCGAGAAGAAATAAAAATTGTGCCCAAACGTGTTCAGTGTGACAATTTTTTATTCAGTCCGTCCCTTTACATTTTACTTCCTTGTCGATTTTACCATTTTTTTAGTTAAAAATACGGTTGACATAAAATATTGTAAAATTGACAGGACACAAAAATTGCTTACCAACCCTTCTTTACTATGTACCAGAGCTGCGCAGAACTTGAAGTATCGGGTACTTCTTTGGTACCTCCATCAAGTAAATACTTGGAGTACTTTTTGACGGTTTCAAGTTCCAAGCACAAGTAATTTTTGAGTACACGCTCGCATTACGAATACCCGATGAGTAAGCATGACAGCAATTACTCAAGTCGCACGACATCCTGTTTCAATTAATATCTGATTATCTGTCTAAACTTTTCACGAAGTATAATTGTAGCGAGCATTTTTTTTTTTATCACGTTAAAAAAATCGATTAAAATAAACGAGAAGTGTATATTTTCATTTCATAACAAAAAATCTTTAAAAAACAGGAACCTTATCGTTTTATGAAACGAAATAGTTGTATGGATTTCTTTTTTTAATGAATAAAAAGTGCAGCATCGACAAAAAATGGCTTCAAACCGGCGAATTACGAAAACTTCAGTTAGCCATTTTTTGCAACGAGGAGGCCATGCGTAATCTTCGCATCTGTTTAATGACCCCAAATAACGCTTACGAACCTAATTGCGAAAAATCCTTCAAAAAAGTACTTAATACTTCAAGTGCTTGTGATTCTTTGAGCTTTGTACTTGAAGTATTTTTCGGCACATTCCCCAGCTCATCTATGTCCGCATGTGCCACTTTCAACCAATTCATAATGTCACAAAAACCACCAAAAAAAAAAAACAGATTCCTCTCCCGAATTATTTTCACCCCCACACATTCCTCCGACCCGCGACAGCCCGATTTCTCAGCGCGATGGCCCCGGCGCGTCGGGTTCCCTCCTGGAAATTGAAAGATCGAACTAAGTATACCGGTATCGGGCTGTGCACCCTTTTCTCCCTCGCCACAATATCCCCCCGTATAAATATCGCGCAGCCGTACGCGTTGCTCGGTCGCTCTATAATACGGTATGTAACGCTCGGCTACCGATATAAAGCCTTTCCACCAGAAATGAAACGTGTATGAATGCACCCTCGGCCTCCCCGTCCCTCCCCCCTCGGCTCCCCGTCATGCGTCTCTTCGTTCCCTGCCACGCGGTATTAGGTATGCGAAATGAATGTGCTCTGTACAGTCGCGGTTGCGATCGCTCCTTCTACCCGCGAAACCCGTCCGCATAAAACACCCACATGCGCACCCTCGCACACGCGTCCACACATGGAAACATTCCTCCGCTCGTTCGCTCGTTCTTTCCGTCTCTCGGTTGATGCCCGTGAGCGTATCGAAAAAATATGAATAAGCTTTCCAATTTCCGATATATTCCCATGACATTTTTCTATGAGGGCGGAGCGGGGGGGGGGGGTGGGTGCGCGGTTTCAATGAGATGTGAAACATACAACGAAATGCCATCTGATATACTGACGCGCTCGTACGTGCGAGCGAACGAACGGCGAGCCTTGTTGGCTTCTCTGTACGACGGCTTCCCGGCTCTCCGTGCAACGTCGAGAGCGAGCTCACCGTCGCGATTCGTGGCATTATAATAATGCGGCGCGAGACCTATACCTCCAGCATCGGAAATACTTCTTTTTGTATTCTTTTTTTTTAATTTTTCATTCTTATCCTTTCAGGTTCCTTCTGTGCGCTTTTCGCCCTCGTCTCGCCTTCCTTTCCGATGCGGGCTGCACGTCGAACGGCGGGTTTCGCGGCGTCGCGGGGTTGACGACGATCACCGGGACACCCCCTTGCGGGAATCTCGACAGTGACGGCGTTCGGGCGTTGACGGAGGAAAAAAGAAGAGCGCAAGCTGGATTGTTGGAGAATTGATTTAAGCGGGTGGGAAGCGGTGGGTTCTCTTCAGGCTCGTCGGCTTACCGGCTCTAACTATGCACTTTTCTGCATAATGTGAGCCTCTGGACACGCGTAGTGCAGGCTGGAGTTGCGTATATTGAGAAAAAGAAATGGTTGGATTAAGCAAATGCGCGGTTACATATATGTAACATATATGTTACATATATGAACGTATACGTTCAAAGGTGTGTTTTGTTGGTACAAGAAAAATATTTATTTCAATCGACAAATTTTGAATAAATTGAAGCGTGTAATCGTTTAACAAAACAATGGTTTATTTGTAGCAAACAAATAACAGCTTATTTGTATGTCACTGCGACTTTTGGTTAATCTAACTAATCTTTTTTCTCAGTGTAAATCAACGAGAGATTTATGCCGATGGAGCGCGAACGATAACAAATTCGGTCGTTCGTTTGTGGATAAAGAAAAGACTGTAATTTTGAAACGGAAAATACTATCGAATACTGAGATGGTGAATTTGTAGAACATTTTTCAAGGAAAAGAATGAGGCGAACTACATTAAAATCGAGGACAAATTATGGACTAATAAATTATGGATTATTTATTCTTTGCAAAAATTTAATGAATATGTACGGTCTTGAAAATTAGCATAAACCAATGAATATTTTTGCAAAGAATGTTTCTCTAGCTTGGCCCTTTACGTACAGGATCTTTGTTCATCGAGGACCTAGAATTTGTCAAGACGCAATTTTCGAATGTTTCGAAAAACAAGTTGATGAGCTAAAAAAATGTATAAAAATTCACGGACGTACCTTAAAGTGTTGTTTTTATAGGGGACAAGTGGTGAATATGGCCCACCTCGATTAACACGTAAATCAATGATATATGGACCGGGCCATATTCCCCACATTTACGCTAATAACGCAGAAGAAAATTTATTGCGAACACCCGTATCGTTTTTGTGCTTAAATGAAGACATGGTCGTTTGCTCTCGACAAAAAATCCCCGTTACTTGAAGGGTTAAGGACATCTACTGTAATAACCATCCACTATAATCAATAGATGCGTAACAGATTATATAACGTCTTTGAAAATGAAGCATTCATTTGACTGGAGTGAAGCGCTCCAACCTCTTTACTGTCTGGAATGCAAAAGATGTTGAATCTATAATGTCGAATGTCACGCCCGAACACGGAGCTTGTTTATCAATCAATGAGTTTTTAAACATAACCTTTCCGAGAAATAGAGCAATCAAAACGCACAGTCATTGCAGGAAGGTTGCTATTTCACACTGATTGACAGGTATTTTCCATTTATTTCTGACATTGAATGACATTGAATGTCGACGCGAAAAGATTTGTTCAACTACGGCTCGGGTCTATATAAAACTTTGGAGCCGATACCGAGACAGGTTTATTTAGCCTGACGACTCGTCCCGTTTAGCAGCGTCTGTCGCGTCGTGCGCAATACATTTCTTTTTATTGCTTGAAATATGGCGACGTCGGTGCGCCTCGTGTTTGGCTTATTGCTCCTGGGGATCAGCCAGATTTCCGTAAGTAACCCGTTATTTTGTCTCATCCGCGAATTATCCAATGATAGAAGGATCCAGTAAAAACTACCAATCATCTAAAAATTACCATAGCACACACTAGTAGGGCATTAGGGGGCCACCTATGGCGGAAAGTTCCGGATTTTTCAAAAATGTTTTTTACCATAATATCTACGAAAAATTGGCTACCATAATATTTTAGATGATTGATAGTAAAAACTATAAATCATCTAAGGAAAATTACCATAGCACATACTAGTAGGGCACTAGGGCGCCACTTATGGTGGATAGTCTCGGATTTTCCAAGAATATTTTTTATCATAATATCTACGGAAAATTGGCTACCATAATATCTTAGACGATTGATAGTAAAAACTACCAATCATTTAAGAAAAATGACCATTGCACATATCTACGGAAAATTGGCTACCATAATATCTTAGACGATTGATAGTAAAAACTACCAATGATCTAAGAAAAATTAGTAGGGAACTGGGGCGCCACGTATGGCGGAAAGTCTAGGATTTTCCAAGAATTTTTTTTACCATAATATCTGCGAAAAATTGTTATCAATCTGGTAGTTCCAACCATAGGTAGCGGCCTAGTTCCCTACTACAATGTACCAATGTTGGGCCAATGCACTAAGTACTTGAAGTACGTATTGAAGTATCAAGTGCTGAGTCAGTGCCCACTACTCAGAACTGCGGGAATTTAGTTCTGCCAGTACGCAATACGTCAGTATTCAAGAACTACCTAGCGCTCAGTACTTCTCTCACTTGATCCTTTAATACGCACATGAAGTACTTAGGGTATTTTCCCAACTCCGCAATGTATGATAGTAATATCTCTCAAGTGATATGTCATACACTGAGAGAAAAATCGGGGATGGAGCGAACACATATGAGAGGTTGACCCAAACAAATATGGTTGGCTCAATGACGATTCAGGTGGCTTAGCCACTGAGAGGTTGAGTTAATAACATAAGGTCGGCTTAATCTCTCTGTGAGGTTAAATACGGCGAAACTCATGGTGAACTTGAATCATTAGCTCATCGAGGCTGAACTAACCTCAGTAAGGTTGATTGATTCAAATTGACGTTGACTCAACCTCAATGAGGTCGATTGGTTCAAGGTCACCATCAGTTTCGCCGTATTTAACCTCACCGAGAGACTGAGTCAAGCTTGTGTCGTTAACTCAATCTCTCGGTGGTTGAGTCACCTAAATCGTCATTGAGCCAACCATATTCGGTTAGCTCAAACCTATGTACATTCGCTCCATCCCCGTTTCTCTCTTAGTGTATTTACTAGATCCTTCTCTCAGTGTAGTAATAAGGTACTGTCTCGTAATTGTTTTCTTCATTGAACTTATGTTTGCAGGCGATGACCAACGAAGAGACGGAATTGTTGATAAAAGCCGTGCACGATAGTTGCGTCGCGGAAACAGGCGTCGAAGAACGTGAGTCGATTGCAAAAATGAGAACAAATTAAGAATAAATTCTTCATTCTTTACCCTCCGTCCATTCCAGACATGATCAGCGATTGCGCAAGCGGTGTATTTGCGGAGGACGAAAGACTTAAGGTGCGAGTAAAGAAGCGCTCTTGGCCAGTCTGATTATTCTCTGATAAACGATTTTTTTTCAGTGTTACATGAAGTGCATGCTCGTCTCCGGGGCAGTCGTAAGTTATCGGAAATATGTCAGGCTAAACAACCGTGGACAAGCACGGTTTTCCAGATTTTTTTATTTTAATTAATCGCAATGTAAATTAAAGATGGACGCGGACACTGGTGAATTGAGTTTGACACAGTTGGCGAGCTTCATTCCTGAGGAGGACAGGGAGAACGCTGTACAGGTTCTCAACGAATGCGGTACAGTCAGTAAGTCGGCAATTAAAAAATTATTTATTTTAATGTTCCATTTAATTAATAAAGTATAAATACACTGTAACAATAAATTGTAAATTTAATTTGCCGGAACTTGAAATTTGCTTGCACTACTTACATTAATAGAACATTGATGTACTTTTTTTGTAAAATAAAAATACCGGATGTTAAAGTTACAAATTTGTCACCTGAAATTTATAAAGATTTTCATTAAAAATACAAATTTGACTGTAAAAAGAAACGTTAAGTCTCGATTATTTAGTTGATATAACCAATGTAATAAATACAAGCTTACGACTTTAGTCGCCATTTTGATCGGTAATATAGCAATGTTACGTGTAATGTAAAAGGAGCAATCCGCGAAATAAATTAAATTAAATTAAAATTGCAATGCACATGTCTATGAAATTTCAAAAATAGTTTATGTAAATAACCTTCCAATACCATTAATTAATTTCCGAACAACATTTTTTTACAGTATAATTAAAGTTATTATTTTTTTTAATACATTACAGAAGGCGCTAACACCTGCGAGACAGCTTTTCTAACTAACAAGTGTTGGCAATCCAAGGCACCCGAGGTAAGGCATCGAATCATCAACATTACATGAAAAAGTGTTGGGTAATTTTTATTGGTTTTATAAAACGTCATAATTAATTATTTCAGAAATATAAGCTCTACTAAATAATTTTTCGTGTGAAGTGATAAAATTGCAAAGACCCTCTTAAGCGGTGTTACAATCGGAGACTTTTTGTTTTAATAAATTCTCGCCGTTTGCTATAACGGTTTTGCAAACAGTGTCGAACCCAATGAATCTTGTAATTGTTTCTTTTTTTCCCTAAAAAAATCATCTTCCTTATACACGATCCACACGATCTCTATTAGTACCCCTTTTTGCGTTGACTTGACGACAATCTCGTCTCGGAGATCCGGTTTTACGTCGATAGAACGCGAACGATAACAATTTCGTTCGATTTCAAACGGAAAATAGTATGGAATATCTAGATGGTGAATTCGTAGAGCATCTTTCACAGAAGCGAATGAACTATAATGCATCGAAATCGAGCAAAGATTACGGTCTATACTTTGAAAAAAGTGAACGAATATATACCTTTTTGAAAATTAGCACACACCAGTTAATATTTTAGCAAATCCATTTCAATTAAGGGGAGAGTCTCGCTGCGCGCTGACGTCGCATAAGTTCGACAATAATAAGAAAAAATTGCAAGTACTTCTTGATGGTGTAAAAATCTGAAAAAATAATGTATACTAAAGGTACTGAGAAGATTAATTTTGCATAATAATAATTGCAAAATG
>JAPYZD010005222.1:0-10176 GCA_030522725.1 Ichneumoninae sp. B BG-2022a | reverse complement strand
TACGATCTTGGTCCTTTTTCGGTTGCGGGAACCCAAAACGGACCAAAGTAAATTTTTCGAAAAAAACGTTCGGTCCGTTTTCGGTTTCCGCAACAGAAAGAAAACCAAATGCCAACAAAAAATGTACAGTCCGTTTTGTCGTTTCTTACGGTCCGTTTTGTTCCCCAACGGACGTGTCCGTTTTTCGGTCCGTTTGCGGTCCATCAACTTGCTAGTGTTGGCACCAAACGAGCTCAGTATCGATTTTGATCGAACACAGACCCACGATTTCTTCTCGAAATTAGATTTGTGCATATTTAAAAAAAGGAAATTTAACAAAATGAAGACATGGACTCCACTGAAGCATAAAACGAATTATAGTTATCATTACCGTCTGGATACGCCGGGGACTGATCGGATTCGGACTAACGAACAGTCGGGGAGACGTTGATAATTTGCTTTTCCTTCCAAAGAATTGAGAAGACTTGGAAAAAAAATTGATTACATTTTTAGTTGCCGATTGAGTCCGTCCCGAAAGTGTCAAAAAGTCCAGGTTTTAACCGATTCGATCGTTCCAATTTACAGATCGACAATCAACGGAGACCGGAAGATGGTGCCGTTGGGTATATTTCTTGTTCCTCTTGTCCTCGGAGCTGGTGGCGATTTGACGAATGACGGCTACGTTGTTGACAATAAAACCGCTTCTCTGATCAGTGCCCCGTCGACCGAAAGATCGTCGAACGATTGGAATATCTTGGAACTCGATAAACGGCGCATCGATAAAAGTGTATTCGACAGTGTTTCCGGCATCAAAGTCCTCAATCTGGCCGATAACTTTCTCGACGTTTTATCCCAGTCGATATTATCGAATCTCAGGAATCGCGATGGTCGTTGTCCGACCGGCGATGGGACGGCAGTGAACTCCGCCAGAACTTACGCTGACGTCTGGAATCTTCAGTCTCCGGAGGTCACCGACAATACGTTTGCGTCATTGAGAGCCGGTAGATTTGACCGACAGGGCGTATCCATCGATCATGCGATACCGAAAACCACAAACAGTCTTCTCACGTATTACAATCGTCCATCAGGTATCGAATTGGTTTACTTGTTTCACCAAATCGCACCTCTTGATAGGCTATTTAACTTTAGGGTATCGCTTCCGGGTTCCGTTAGAATTATTTAAGTTATTAAATATTATTATTATTTTACTATATTATTATTATTGTTATTATTATTATTAAGTTATTTTATTATTTTTTTATTTATTATTTAATTTAGTTGACGCTCGTTGCCATCGGCAGCACATGGCGCGTTACCTCACTTCCGGGTTCCCTCTCCGGATTAACTACTCTGGCACACTACTAATAGTAGATAGAAACAGTATTAAAATCCGCGCTTAATTCGCGTGCATGTATTTTTCCTTTGAAATGTGTAAAAGTTATTCCGTCATCGTCAAAATATTATTTTACGTTTTACCGCGTAATAATAGCTCGGTTGGTAAATGTTTGGAAAACATATACACGAGTTCTTTGAACCAATTTCGACGAGTAGCCGACGAAGAATGGAGAACGAAGAACAGAGATGAAAAAAATGTTTCCCTCCTCGTCTCGACGACTGTGAACTCACGCACTAGACAATAAGAAACAATTTTGTGATAACCTTAAACTGTAAATATATATCTTTTTTTGTAAATCAAGTACCGATTCCATTGTAAAATAAGGAACATTCTATTGTGAATAATCATGAGCATTATAGACTGCCAGTAGTTCATCGACCCTGTATTTTATCCACTCCCAAACAAATTTACTTAGTTCTTTTTTATGTTAATTCGCAACACATGCTTAATTATAAGTGTTGTAAATTTTGGAGCCTGAACCGATCGGAACAAAGTGTCTTACCATCGACAGATTCTATAATCCAGGAGTTAGGTGGGTATACGATCCCGAGTAGATGGCGAGCATTTCGGAGATACCTGAATAACCGACGGAGTCTTTCGAGTGAATCCTCGCGCGGCG
Organism: Ichneumoninae sp. B BG-2022a; assembly: GCA_030522725.1. NCBI lineage: Eukaryota > Metazoa > Arthropoda > Insecta > Hymenoptera > Ichneumonidae > Ichneumoninae sp. B BG-2022a. The sequence continues at coordinate 8,182 of JAPYZD010005222.1, read as the reverse complement.
CACTCGGTTGCCAACCATCGGGGGTGAGTCGTGGCCGAGTGGATCGAAGTGCGACTCACAAGTAAGGTAACGGGCCCAATGCTCGGACGGTTAAGAGCGTCCCTAGATTGTACGAATTATTAGCCGTTTAAGGACAGTTTTTTTTCAAAAACTACTAAATTCTATTGAAAGCGTGTAGTTTTTAGTTTCCAAAACACATGCATCAATTGCCAAAAAGTGCAATATTTAATTTTATATAAATTACAATGTTGAAACGTAGCAAATGTACCGATCTTCGGACAGCTATTAGCATTACGGCCCCATATTCGGACACTATCAGGGCCGCATTTTCAGACACGTCCCTATGATTTCTATAATAAAAAACAATAGGGTTCCTAAAATCTAATAGTTGAATGGTAATTCATTATATTATAATACTTTCACTATATGTTAAATAAATAAAGAAGGCACGTAACCGGCCACATATTGTGGTAAGCCGGCCACGTAACCTCAAAGTTTGATAACGTCGCAATTAGATTCGTTATCCTGAAAAATGTATCGAAGGTATTACCTAAGTAACACACCTACTTACCCATTAAGTCTCTGTTAATAACTTCACGTCAAAATTATATGACGAAAGATTAAGAGCGAGTATCGTCGATGCCAAACAACCGTAGCGTTTAGCGTCCGATGATTGGGGTTCCCACATCACATGCTCCTGTACCAGCAATCGGACACGAGCTTCGACCGTGGTACAAGCTTCAAATACATGACCCAATAATAGGACGCAGAATTTATTGTATAAAGCTTTATTAAAAACTAATTGTGACGACGATATTAAAAAGCTCGTTCGATTCACATTTGATAGGTACTATGTGCGTGTTAAAACTTAATTTTAAAAGTGCCCGTATTCCATCGATAACAGGCACAACTCCTTAGCATTTCAGTTAAGGAAAGGGCATCCATGACACGAAGAATGCAAACTGGTTGGTATAAATAATTAATTCTACTATTAAATAGTCATGTATCGCATGGAAAATTTGTCGGTATGTCAATTAGTAATTGAAGAATAGACTACAAGTCTATTCTACAAGCTACTACATCTGCAAGTCTATACTACAAGCCGTACTCGTTTCCCAGGAATCCTTCGCTGCGATCGGTCCAGGTGCGGTTGCTGCACTCTTCGACACGGAGGGTGTAAATGCAGTGGGAATTCCCAACAACAGTGCCCATGCGACCAGCACGAAACGTCTCTCTGAAACAGGTCAATGACCTGGTCAATTTTTGATTCAAGATTTTCTTTCGTTCTTTATGTCAAGCAAGGAACGTTGCAGTATTCACCGCATCTTCATCACCCACTGTTTTCTTTTGTCGACTTGGTTGGTTTGGTATTCGCCTGTTATCGTCCAAACTATACATCTTTGATCCTTTTGCGGCATTCGAAATAACGATTTTTCATTCTCTATCGTGCACAATGATGACGCACACGGTATATCCATTTCCCGCTTTTATCCATCCGAAAGTCGTGTAACCTTGACCCTGAACAGCTGGCGCTCCGCCATTTTAGGTTACCGAATTAGTTGCGTGGTGTAAACAACATCTATTTCCTACGAGAACGTGCCTGAAAGTCATGACAAATCGACCGGGCGGTCGCCGACTTGTTGTCCCCGGCTGTACTGGCATCCACCTCTCCAATTGAATCATGCGGAAGCGCCGCGCTCTTCGACACGGAGAGTGTAAACACGTTGGGAATTCCTAACAGTAATGGTGCTCACGTGTCTACCTCGGAACATTTCTCTGACTAGGTCAATGGCAGTCGTGAAACGGGTTTTAATACCCACGATCTTGTAAATCGCGGAGGAACGCGGAAATTTCGCGATAGAAATCAATGAAGCAACACGAGAGCCACCCTTGTAAGTCAACACCAACATTGAGAGCATCCCTCGCACGTTGATGGACCGCAAACGGACCAAAAAATGGACACGTCCGTTGGGGACAAAACGGACCGTAAAAAACGACAAAATGTACAAAACTGTACATTTTTTGTTGACATTTGGTCTTTTTTCTGTTGCGGAAACCGGAAACGTACCGGACGTTTTTCTCGAAAAATTTGCTTTGGTCCGTTTTCGGTTCCCGCAACCGAAAAAGGACCAAGATCGTATTTTTATTCTAAGTTTTCTAAATTTTTGTAAAAAACGTTCGGTCCTTCCTCGGTGTCCGCAACCGAAAAAGGACCAATCCAAACGTACGGTCCATTTTACCGATTTTGTGGTCCGTTTTGTTCCCCAACGGACGTGTCCGTTTTTCGGTTCGTTTTCTAGTTTTTTTTCCCTAAAAGCAGCCGTCCGTCAACTTGCTAGGGATCCGAAGTACGACCGTCAGTATCAAAAAATTTTATCAAATCCACATTCGAAACGGTACCAGAGATTGACTTTTTGGAACAAAATTTCACACGCACCGGTGAGAACAGACGACGACTAATTTGAAAAACAAAATAGCGTTTTGCGAAATAATCTTGTTATTCGAACAATGTGTTCGCATTTCAATGAGAAATTTGTTGGGGCCGCAGAATCCCCAGCCCACTTAAAGACGCGCTCGACATGTGGTTACTTTCAAGATCGTTAATCAGACTCAAAAATCGCAACGTTTAATATCCAGCCGGTCGGCTTAAAAATTCCCTCCCCGAGGGCACGTGCCGAACGCGAGCCCATGCCCGTTCAACAACGAATAAATTTTATGAAACCCGTTCACGTTGCTGTGGAAGGGTGCCGTTAGACGGACACTTCTTGTCGCGGAGACGTCGACCGATCTCCGCACTCGTAGCGCGCGCGGTCTTCAGCACGGACCGTCCCGACAATTCTCTCATATGGACTCGCGTCGCTGGCTGACTGGACTTCCTTTCAACACAAACTTTACTTATTTGGTGAGTTTAAAATCAATTTTTTTATTTAGTACTCCACTTACTAATTAATTGCAAGATGACAATAATTTTCTTATTCGCTCATTCATTAGTAATTTCTTGAGGGTCCAATAATTTACATTGTGCCCCAATTTCACCATCCGCCAATTTAGTTACCGGTTTGGTTAATCGGTAATCTTATGAAGAGTCCTGCGACGATCAAATCCACATCGCCAAAAAAAAACTCTTCGCAAACCTCAAATTGTAACGACCTTTTAAATTTCCATTCACAGGTCAAAGATCAACAACGACTCTGAGATGATGTTGGGTTTGCTTCTGGTTTCCATGGTCCTCGGAGTCAGCGGCGAAACGACGATCGACGAGTACCTTGTTGACATCGCAGATTCAGCGCTGATTAGCGTCCGTTCGACAGCAAGATCGTCCGAGCAGTTGAATCTCTCGGGTTTGGGTCTTCGGCGAATAAAGAAACATGCGTTCGCCAACGCGACCAACATCAAGATCCTCAACCTCGCCAACAATTCCATCGTCTCTCCACCCACGTCCGTGTTCTCGAGTCTCAGGCAGCTCGAGCATCTGTCTCTCGCGGACAATGCCATCAGACGCTTAACTGGAGCCTTCGCCGGTCTGGGCAATCTCAAAACCCTCAACCTCTCCGATAATCCTATCAAGGTATTGGAACAAGGTGCATTGCACGGTCTGAACAAGACGGTCGATATCGTCGTCCGAGGAAACTCGTTCACGAAGATCTGCACTGATGTCTTCAGCGAGACCAACTCATCGAGGAAGTTGTTGACAATCCCGTCGAAGAAGAGATTCACCGAGGATGGCGATCACCACAACTTTGAAGAAGCACCAGAATGGGCCCGGGACTTCCGCCTCAAACTCTGCATGGATCAGGGCAAGATGACACTCTTGGAACGCGCAAGGAGTACCGAGGTTCTCCAGACTGGCTGCACATTGTTGAAGCAACACGGCGGTTCTGCTCTGCGCCTTGACGACATCGGCATAAAAGAGTTCGAGCAGGGTTGGTACCGCGTCGTGGACTACCGGGGCACGATCATCTCAACGATATCGATGCAAGGCAACAAGCTCGAAAACCTGGACCAATTCACCAACTATCCTTCGGTGAACGCTTCGCAACTGCGCACATTGCACCTCGGCGACAACCGCATAACGATCCTGCGAAGGAATTCGTTGAGAGGTTTGCGGAATCTGAATTACCTTCAGCTTGCGAAGAACCGGATAAGGACTCTCGAGCCGGGATGCTTCGAGCACGTAAAAAATTTGCGCTTTCTGATGCTCCGGGAAAACGAGATTGATAATATTGATGCTGGGATGTTCGAGGGGCTTTCGCAGCTGTGGCTTCTTGATCTCGGTGAGAACAGATTGACGAGGATAACGGAAGGTTTCAGGAGCCTGCCCGGTAATCTGAACACCCTGAAACTCGACCGCAACAAGATCGGCAGCCTGGAGAACGGTAGTTTCGTCAATGTGCCGAAGACTCTGCTGGATCTGGAAAACAACACGATAACGAGTATCGCCAAGGGGAGCTTCAACGTGCCGGAGGATCTGGTACTCGAACCGGCGTTCGAGACCACAGCCGCTAATTTGGCTTTCGTGCTTGCGAACTCACTCTTTTCTGAATATCTGTCGGGAGCCTCCCAGCTGGTACCAACGAACATCAAGCTCTCGGGGAACCCCGTTGCGAGACTGGAAAATGGTGCTCTCTTCACTTTTCCGAGAGACCGGCACAACTACGTTTACGTGGAGCGAAATTCCATCGAGCTCATACAGGGCGGTCTCTTCGACGACGGAAATCGATGAACGCAATAAAAGTTGGGGCATAATGTCGATTGCGAAATTTTCGCTCGGGCGATCCTAGATCTGTTGACGATTCGCTATGGATTATGGTCACCTAGTTAAAAATCTGTTAAAAATGTAAAAGATGTTAATGCAGTTTAGAGAGATTTGAACGAAGGGTTCGTGCCGTGAACGTGCGAAAATAAAATCGTTGCGATGTGTCTCACAATCAATGTTTATTAAAAAAAAAAAAATACATTGCTTCTGCATAACTTGACGCGGGAAACGAATACGCAAAAAAACTTTGAAACACTGTTTCTTTTATTAAAAAAAAAAATGTACGTTTTTAAACTTGAGTTACGAGAAGAAATAAATTGGAACCTACGGAACTGTAAATTTGGCATTGACCTACTATTAGAGGGTCAAAATGATATTTTCGTATTCGCGTCTGTAACCGAGATGAATAAGGTAAGCGGTCCAGTTTTCGCCACCTTTAGGCCCAGTTCCCGCCATTATCAATTGTTAAAGGTTACATTTTATAAAAAATGTACGTATTGCGGCATTAATCAAGAGTAAACCGTGCTTAAACATGCCGTCAATTTAGTTTGTATGTAACTCATACTGTATTTATTATTATTATACATTGCGATTAATGGCGGTAACTGGGACGGCGGCGGAAACTGGGCCGTTTACCTTATATGAATGTTCGAATGTTTCGTTTGAAATCTGTAAAAGTGATGGCTTTATCTTCAAAATATTATTAGATAATTGTTTAAAAAATATGAAGAATGTTTTTCCTCGCTCATCTCTACGACTGCGAATTTACGCACTAGATACCAAGAAATCATTTTTTGATGCCCTGAAACTGTTAATATTTTTGTTTGTAAAGCAATATCGATTCCGTTACAAAATAAGCACAATTTTTTAGGTAATTTTGTCGAAGACAAAAAGTTGTAAAATAATAATAGAAAGTTATAAAATAATTTTTTTGTACAATAAAATTATATTGTTTTCAAGATCTTCTTTTGTGCTTCATGCCAAGCAAGAAATGTCGAGATGATTTGCGATTATAGGAATCGTTCTTACTGACACTGTCGACCAGCTTGGGACAGTTCGTCCTCCACATAAACGCGATAAAGGAATTTTCGAATTAATCTTCAGTCAATCTAGTCTAACTTCCAATCGTTCAACTAACGTCGGCGCAGTCGCCTGTTTAGTATCCACCGCTACTTGATCACCCAGATTTTTTTTTTTTTCTTAATTTTGTTACGTTTGGCATTCGGCTGTTGTCGTCCAAACTATTTATCTCTGCACCCAGAAAAAATGTTTGTTTGACGGCCACCGTTTATTAAGATTAAATAAAATATTTATTTGATTTAAGTAACTATTTCCTTAATTAAAATAAATATTTATTTTAAACAAATTAACATTTTACTTAAACTTAATAAACGGTGGCCGTCAAATAATTTTTTTTCTGGGTGTGTCCGTTTTGCAGGATACAAAATTACTACACTGATAAAAAAGATTGATTCAATCAACAAAATGAGTAAAACAACTTGTGATTGATTGCGCGACATAATTGTCGTAGTATGTAAAGAAACATTCGATTCGACGGCCTGTTAGTTTGTTCAACGAGAGATTTCTTGCTATCACCCATACATTTGTTTCGCCAACCATAAGCGCACATTTTGTTTATTCAACTGCTTTTTGTCTGTCTAGTTTTCATTCTTTGTCGTGCACAATGCGGACGCCCAAATTTTACCACTTTCCCTCTTTTTCCGTCCGAACGTAGTGTAAGCGAATAACATTAACCCTGGACAACTGACACTCCGCCACTATCCGTTACCGGGTCATATACGTGGTGCAAACAATAACATCAATTTCCTACGAGACCGTGCGCAAAAGCTGGGACAGATCGTCGGCGAACGCTTATTGCCTCCGGCTATACTCGTTGCCCAAGGTATCCACTGTTCCAATCCCTCCACGCGCGAAAGCCACACTCTTCGACACGGAGAGTGTGGCTTCCACAAAAACCTGTTCCACCAGTGTCAACGACACTGGTGAAACGGGTTTTTGTACCCGTCATTTTGTAAATTGTTTGTAGCTGGTTGTCGTCATCGAGGAGGAACGCGCGAATCCTCTGATAGAAATCAACAAAAGCGCATGCGGGCCAACCTTGAACGTGACCAACATTGGGAGCATTTGAAGTACCACGGTCGATAACAACAATGGTAATTAAATGTGGAACAAAGTTTCACATTTAACAGACGACACCTAATTTAAAAAACACAAAATAGCATATTTCGAAGTAAGCTTTTTTGTCGACCAATGTGTTCGAGTTTCGATAAGGGATGGTTGGTCCACTTAAGGTCGCGCTCGGCGCGTGGTTCCTTTCAAGATCATTAATCAAGTACTAAAAGAACGCAACGTCCACATCCAGCCTGTCGACTTCCAACCCCGCCAACGAAGAAACATTGTGAAACCTGTTCACGTTACATGGGAAGTGTATGGTTAGGCGGCGACTATTTATGGCGGAGACGTTGACCGATCGCCTCACTCGTAGCGCGCGCGGTCTTCAGCGCGGACCGTCCCGACAATTCTCTCATACGAACTCGAGACGCTGACTGACTGAACTTCCTTTCAATATAGCCTTTACTTATTCAGTGAGTTAAAACATATTTTTTACTTTATTTATTTATTTATTTATTTATTTACATTAGTGGACGGGAAGATACCCTTTTTACATTTTAACAAGTTATTAGATGTTTTATGTTTGTGTATAAAGAAAAGAAAACAAGAAAATATTTCACACTTTGTGCGCTAAAAAGAAAATAGTTATTTGAAGTAGAAAACAAAACGGTAAACCGTTGTAGTATATTGCTAAATTTCTCGAAGCGAAGAATTTGGTTTAAAACTACAGTCTTAAAGTGCCGAACGTTTCTCCCTCTCCTTAATACTTTATTTATTCATTAGTTCGAAGATGACAATAATTTCTTATTCCCTCATTAATTGGTAATTTTTTGTGCTTTATTGATATTGCGGCAGTGCTTCGTTTCTACAGAATTTAACTTAACACAGACCCAACTCGACACAGGCAACTGTACACGATACAATTCTACACATCACCAACTCGCCACGGCAAAACTCGACACATTGCCAATTCGACACAGTAGAATTTGCTCCATCGCGAATTCGACACAGCGGAACTCGACACATTGCCGACTAGACACATCAAAACTCGACGCGTTATCAACTCAACCCGGTAAAACCCGACGCGTCGCCATCTCGACACAGTAAAATTTAACACATTATTAACTGAATACGACAAGACTTGATACATCACCATCTCGACACAGTAAAATGTAACACATTACCAACTGCATACGATAAAAGTTGATATACCGCCAACTCGATACGACGAAAGTCGCCACACCACCGACTCGACACAGCAAAACTCTACACAGACCCAATTCAGCCCGGCAA
>JAPYZD010005221.1:0-13128 GCA_030522725.1 Ichneumoninae sp. B BG-2022a | reverse complement strand
TCGAAACTCGATAAGGGAGAGATGAGCACATTGTTATCGGGCTCGTATGATATTTATAAGTTAACGATCTCTGACATTAAAAAAATTTGGCTGCAATAATACGTACAAAACTCTTGCGTCGAACGAAAACTGTGGATTTCGTGATGAAGGTTTGAAGTTATTTAAAATATGTGGGTACTGTAATTTTTTCGGTATGTATCATGCTATATCGCTTAACACAGTTTGACTGTTCTGTTATCCGAATTTTCGTTAATCCGACCGAGCTTAGGTCCCAATTGGTTCGGATAATCGAGGTTCTACTGTATGGCAACGATGGAAAATACATTGACACTGTCGCGTGATAACGGTATGATCCAATTTGGTCGTTGATACTATCAGACTATTAGCTGCTCTTCGTTCGGCTATGAGATTAAAAATAAGACAAAAAAAAGGACTGAACAATGGTTCGCCGGGCGGAGAGGAGGAAGAGAAGAGTCACGGAAAGTTTCGTATTTCTCGTCTCGTCGTAGTTGGTCTAACGATGAATAGCGTCGTCGTCGCGTAATAAATAGCTTCGCGTCGCTCAACCGGCTCTCCGAGCTTCTCTTTCGTTCTCTCAGCTTTGTGCATCCGCTCTCGGCGAATTTATGGTAGACACCGCGACGGGATGGGCTGAAACCTTTTTTGGACCGTTCTTAATGAGGTTGTTTACTGTTTCGGCATAATAGGCACGTAGCGTGGAGCGGATTGTGTCAACGAATCGCAACAAAAAAAACCGAAGAGACGAACCGGATATTGAAGCAGAAGCTTTAAGATGCTTCTGCTCGGTGTCTGTCGACATGATAGATATCGCCTAAATCTCACTAATTAAATTCTATAAATTAAAATATTAAAGAATTTTCTCTTAAAATAACTTTTTTATTTAATTTTTTTTCTATATTATTAATTTGAAAATATTTTTTTTTTACCTAGATTTCACATCAATTATTTTCTCCAAATTTATTAATAAAGTATAATAGAATTAGATATAAAGTATAGATAGACGTTGAGTAAAAAAAAAAAGAATTGTTTTATAAAATGTGATCCCTTCTATGGATTTTTAGCGAAATCAATCTCAAACATTTTTGGTGGAAACTCGGATACTACGACGTGATGGGTAGATGTCGTTTTTTTGCCCGTCCTTAATGAGATTGTTTACCTTTTGTCAGAATCGGCGAGTAGCATGGAGTGGATTGTGTCATCGAAAAGCAAAAAAAAAAAACCCGTCGACCGAGGCAGATATTGAAGCGAAAGCTTTAAGATGTTTCAGCTTGATACACGAAGTAAAAAAAATGGATGCATAAAATTCGATAAGTTCTATGGATGTTTGGCGACATCAATCCGAAACATCCCCGTCCTAGTAACTCGGACACTACGACGTGACGGGCAGAAGCCTTTTTGCGGCCCGTCCTCAATGAGGTTGTTTACAGTTTCGACATAATCGGCGAGTAGCATTATTATAGTCTGGATTATGTCATCGAAACACAAAAAAAGAAAAGATAAACGAGGCAGACATTGAAGCGGAAGTTTTAAGATGTTTAAACTCGACAGATAGACGTTCAATCGAGTTAAAAAAAAATTGATGTACAAAATTTGATCCGTTCTACGGATTCTTGCCGAAATCAATGAGAAACATCTTCAGTGGCAACTTGGACACTACAACGGGATGGGCAGGTGCCATTTTTTGCCGGGTCTCAATGAGGTTGTTTCCAGTTTTGTCATAATCGGCGAGTAGTTTCGAGTAGATTATGTCATCGAAACACAAAAAAAAACAAACAGTCAAGAGAGATATTGAGGTAAGCTTAAAGATGTTTAAGCTCGACAGATGGACGGTCACTCGAGTAAAATAAAAAAAAAAATTTTAAATATAGATTGAATAAAATTTGATCCGTTTTATGAATAATCCGAAAACTCAATGCCAAAAATCCTCGTTGGCGACTCGACTCGCGTGCGAACTTTCCATAACACACGCACACTCGCACACCGTAAATAAAAAAAAAAAGATTCCCAAAAATGTCGGAACATTCCCAGCACCCGCACGCGAAAACCTCTCACGATTTTTCCCCCCGAAACCGAAGCTTCATCGACGAATCCTCCCCACGCCTCGCCCCCGAACATACACACATAAAAACCAATCAACGAAATAACACAACTATTAATATCACCGAACAGAATAAACCGAAGCACGTTTTTCCTCCGCTATGAGATCGTGACTGATCCGCCGAGCGACGTAACCCGCCTCTCGCTCGGGCGCGCCGGAGGACCGTGTGCACGCGTTAATCGATGTGCAAGAACTTCGACCCTTACGCTCGGCGAGCGGGCAATCGAGCTTGTAGCCTCAAAAGTTCGAGGGTGGCGGCCGCTCGTGCGGTTCGCCAAGCATTGCTTTCACAATAACAGAAGCTAATGGGTTGTAACGAGCCGGTGGGTACATTAACGAACGCGTCAAGGGATACGCAATAGCATCGGGACGGCTCGGCGACGGGTGGGAGGTGGGGGGTGGGGGAGGGGTTAGTGGATAAGGCGCAAGAAAGGGCGCTAAAAGGGGCTTAACCCATCTATCCCTTCTCTCGTATCTAATTAAAACAGCTGTAAAGGGAATAATGTACTTATTAATCCGGTGCAGGGCGTCCCGGCACAGACCAGTGAGTACCCAGACACATGTATTGGCTCACGAGTAAGCCTAACCATCGCCCCGCGCGCGCCCGTTCGTAAAGGGGTGCACGGATGCGCACGGTCGAAGCCGCGCGCTGCCGCGCAAGGGTTGTCGTCGCGATAAGAGGCACGAAACCGAAGGGGCGGTTCGGGGGGGGGGGTGGGGGGTGGGGGGGCAGAGAGTCGGTAACGCAGGCAAAGTCAGCGTGGTTCGAGGGCGCGGGCGCGGATGAACATCGGCGTTAGGGTGTATATACAGGGAAGTTTCCGAATGGTGGGAGAGATACGTTTTCCCATCCAGCGGTGGCGGCTCTCACTGTGTGGATGTGACCGTGCGGGATGCGCGAGTGTGTGCGGCGCTGAGAGATCGCAGCAGCAGCAGCGGAAACGGGCAGGGGTGGGGAGTCGGTATATTTGCGCAAGGCCGTCCAATAGGGCGCAGTATCGTCGCGACTCCCGTCGCGCCAATACCCGTTTGTAATACTCTCCGTCGTGGATAAACCCGCGCTTTATTCCAAGCACTCTGACTATAAGGAGTTTCGACGGGAAACTTAAAAAAAAAAAAAACAAAAAAAACAAAAACCGAAAACTTAAATTTTAATAACAAAATTAATAAGGAGAGAGCAAGAAAAGTTAAAACGAAAGTTAAGAAAGGACAAGTAAAACATAAAATATATATATGTATGTGTACATATATGTAATACGAGAAAAAAGATTAAGGGAGTGAAGCTCTTGCGCTCGTCGATCGCCGAGTCGAACGACGAACTGCTGTGTGTTACTTCGTCGACAGATAGAGAAGCGCGAAGGGGAGTTCTATGATACGCGGGAGTTGGGAGGCCGATGACGAGGGACCGGATGTGTCGGGGTTGAAAATTTTCGTTGTTGTGTTTTCGCGACTTTTCGACGGCGAGGTAAAATTCATCGTCGGCTCGGAGGCTTCGTGCGCGTCGAGATAGTAAAGAAGTGCGGGACCGGTATCGGCCGAGAGCTCGGTTGTCCGTGGAAACGTTCGATAAGAAAAAAACATAAAATAAAATCCGCGGTTCCGCGGGAAGCGCACGGTGGGACGGTGGAATCGGCGCCGGGGGCGAGACGGCTCGAACGATTAACCGGGAAGTTGAAACGACGAGGGAAAAAAGTGAAGGGGGAAATCGGCGAAGCGCGTCCAACGCCGCGTCTGACCGCGCGCGCACCGCCACTACTTCGGCCCACTGTTGCTGAACTTTGGCTTCGCGGGCCCCAGCGGGGAGGCGCGTCTGCCTCATCAATCGCCCCGATGCCCGAGCCAATCGTCGAGCCGATAGTCCTGGTAAGATTAACGAATATGCGACGGGAGAGACGGCGAGTGTTTCGTTCCGTTTTTCTCGGCCCGACGCAATCCGAGTCCCTTCGACGCCTCTCGTCCCGCTTCTCCCCGTCCGCGACAACGTCCTTCGGGCTCTCCCCCTCGCGATTTATGTCCCTCCCGACGAACTCACCGACACCCTCGGCGAAAAGTCCACTTTCGCTCACGAGGACTTTCCTCTTATCCGCATAAATTATTCATGGGAAAGAGTCGTTTCGCGAGACAGCTTTTTAAATTTCGATCCCCGAGCCTGGGATAAGCATTGCCCCACTGGCCCGTCCGTCACTCTGTGTTTTCATTTTATCTCCGTCGTTCGTTTTTTTTTCTTTCGTCGGTCGCGAATTAAATCCGCTTTTTTGTCCTTTTTTTCAATGAGGACGCCCAAAGGTCGGGAGATAAAAACTTTGTCCGGAGAGAGCTCAATTATTTTCAGCTTCCTCGCCCAGTTTTAACGAGAGATTCGAGAGAAGATGCGAGTCGAGTATGTCTGTCGCTGAAGATAAACATTTACCTTTTGCATTCCGCGGAAAGGTTGAAAAAAAAATTGTAAATGGTTGACGGGGTGGTTGATGCTGAAAGGGAGGAAGCCGGGCGAGGGGTGCGCGGAGGGGGTGGAAAAAATGTAAAAGGGAGCGAAAAGCGTACCGGGCGGATTTATGCAAAGACAGTAACGGGACGCGAGCCTGGGCCGCGGAGGATGACGGCAGGGATTTCGAGGCGCGCGCGGATAGGGAATCGGGGGGTGGCAAACTGAGAGAGGGATGAAAGCAGAAGCGTCGAGACAGAAAAGCGAAGCGTATTACCTCGCGCGAAAAACTTGGGGACGAAGTTTACCTAAGCCCTGGTCGTTCCACTTCTGACGACTCTGAAAGTGACGGAGTGAGTTAAGAGCGAAACTTAAGACGCGGAGGGAGCGTGTACACACGGCGGGGAAATAACTTTATTATATACTTAATAAAAAAAATGTAATCTGTGTGACTGTTCGTATATATTTCGTAATAAAAAAGAAATAGTGAAAATTGAAAAATTAAAAATAATTTGTAAGAGGGAGTTATTTATTGCGGGAGAGGGAGACAATATCTACTGTTATGGATCGTTTTTGACAATATCTACTGTTATGGATTTCACATCGAAAGTATTTATATAAATTTGTAAAGTTATTCTTACTATGGTTTTTTAATTTAATGCACTTGTTCTTAAAGTGTTCGTTGTTTCGAACGTGGTGGGCCACACTAGACTAAAAGTTGCCGAAAAGCATACGTCTACTTTACTATTAGAAAATTGTAAAGTATCGAGTACAGAAGTAATGAAATTCTCGGCTGTCGAATCATTTCTTCAAGTAGTTATAATAGATATTGAAAAAAATTGAATGTGATTAATACTCATTGGCTCACCCTCCGCAGTGTGGTTATAAGTTGTAAGTGTACATATAAAATTATAAAATTATTCACACTATATATTTTTTTTCAAATTTATTTCAATTGTTTTTAAAGTGGTTGTCCTTTCGAACATGGTGGACCATAATAGACTAAAAGTTGACTAAAAGCATACGTTTATACTTTATTATCTTCTGCACTGAAAGACTTGGGTGTCGAAATATTTCTTCAAGCAGTCACAACATATATATTTTGTTAAAAAAAGAAAAAATAATGAAGGTGATCAATAGTCCAATAAAAAAGTGTACATATAAATTTGTAGAATTATTCACACTACGTTTTTTTCTAATTTCATTCAATTGCTTTTAAAGTGTTAGTGATTTCGAACATGGTGTACCATAATAGACTAAAAGTTGCCTAAAAGCACACGTCGACTTTACTATCTTCTGCACCGAAAGACTCGGCCGTCGAAACATTTTTTCAAGCGGTCACAACAGACAATAAAAAAATAAAGAAATTGATGAGACTAACAGTCATTGCCTCACCCTGCGCAGTATGGTTATAACCAACTGTATAAGTTATAACGTATACATATAAATTCTACATATAAATCTACATATAATAACATACATATAGATTCTACATATAAACACATACATATAGATTCTACATATAAATCTACATATAAATTTATAAAATTATTCACTACGTCTTTTTCACATTTAATTCAATTGTTTTCAAAGTGTTTGTCCTTTCAAACATGGTGTACCATACAATAGACTAACAGTTGTCTCAAAGCGTACGTCTACTTTGCTATCCTCTCTACCCAAAGACTCGGCAATCGAATATCAAAAAAAAATGCAAGTGTCTAATAGTCATTGCCTCACCCTGCGCAGTGTGGTTATAACTTATAAGTCTACATATAAATATATATACTTATTCACTACGTTTTTTTCACATTTAATGCAATTCTTTTCAAAGTGTTTGTCCTTTCGAACATGGTGGACTATACAGTAGACTAAAAGTTGCCTCAAAGCGTACGCCTACTTTGCTATCCTCTCTGCCAAAAGACTCGGCAATCGAATAAAAAAAAAAATGCAAGTGACTAATAGTCATTGCCTCACCCTGCGCAGTGTGCTTATAAGTTATAAGTGTACAGTTTCTCGAGACTGCGGCATCCGGGAGAGCGTCGACTGCAAGCGCGCGGTCAAGATTTCGGTTACCGCGACCTCGGGCGTGCTCGGGACGATTATTTACGCGGCGGAGCGTACCCTACCGGGAAATATAAAAATAATCTTGGTCGAGAGGCAAGCCCGCCGGAGAAACAGAGAGAGGCCGGCGATCCGAGACCCGTTGGGAATGCGAGCGAGGAGCCGAGTCGGCTTTCGGAGGCAGAGAGCCAGATGAGAGCATCGTACTTCCGGTCTAACCTCAGCGCTCCGGTGGTTTATACAATTTTTGAATATTTTCATCGTAAACGCGACGCGAATCCGAGGTCACCGAGTGGACCGCGAGGCTGCCGCTTCGTCGTATTTCTTCTCGGATAAGAATCCGGACCTCTTCTCTTCCACCCCCTCTTGCCCTTCGGTCGCGCACTATATCCACCTCCTCGAGTCCGTCCGACTCGAGAGCTTCTCGTCGGACCATCCGAACGAATCTTTCTCGTAACGAAACCCCCGATCATTTATCTTATTCTCGGGTGATACTCGCTCCCGAGATAGAGAGTGCCCGCAGGTCCCGGTGTCGCCGCACAGGATGGACAGAGTCGAGTCTCCTCGCCGCCGTATATTCCCCTCGGGTCGACCTCTCCCTCCATGATGACTCGAAGAAAAATTGTCATTCCTCGCCCCTCCGCTATGTCTTCATTTGTCCCCCTCGTTCGCTGAATTTTTACGAGCTCGTTGCCCAACATTAATAATCCTGTTTACAATTCTTGCAACATTAATCTCGATATTTTTCGGGAACGGCTGAGGGGCCGGTTTGGTCGCACGACACGTCGTTCCGGAATTGTCGGGCGCGGAAGTGAGGCGGGTCGGACGCGCCTAAATCGAAAAAGAAGGCGCGGATCTAATTTCCATATCGCTTCCTCATTTTTTTTTTCGACGACTTTCGCGAAGCGCCTTCCAGCAAAAATTCAATAATGCATTTTGGCTTTCTGGCGTACGGGGAAGCGAGGGATATTATAAAAAGTGCGCAATCAAATTTGCATCTTTATTCGTTGTTATTTCGGCAACGAGTTCGTGGACCATCCACATGCGTCGCTTAACCGAGTTGAGCTGGTAAATCGAGAAAATTGTCGTTCATCCGTTTTAAAATATAACCGATTATCGCGACTTTTCCAAAAATAGATCTCGGAAACGAGATTTTAGCGCTCGGCGGTGCGAAGCCTATATTGGATCAATTTTTGCCCCGGTGATCGCTGATCTGTCATTCATTTTACTCCGACCTCGATATTTGACGGGAAAATTCGTGCCAGAAGCGGGAAATAAAAAAAATGTTGCTCTTCGCTATTGGGGTGAAAGTGGCGAATATGGACCACCATTCGTCCCATAACTTTTGCTCGTTAAGTCTGACGACCATGTTCAGCATACAAAACTACCATTCAATAGAAACTGGAAGTGAGGACAAGGTTTCGAGCGGTGAGGGAGAGGAAAACGAGCTTCTTTTACGTGAAAATTCGTGCCAGAAAGGGGAACCAAAAAAAAATGTTGCTCTTCGTTATTGGGGTGAAAGTGGCGAATATGGACCACCATCCGTCCAATAACTGTTGCTCGTTAAGTCTGACGCCCATGTTCAGCAAAAACTACCATGCAATAAAAGATGGAAGTGAGGACAAGGTTTCGAGCGGTGAGGGAGGCGGAGGCTGAGCGGGAGGGGAAAACGAGCTTCTTTTACGTGAAAATTCGTAGCAGAAAGAGAAAACAAAAAAAAAATGTTGTTCTTCGTTATTGGGGTGAAAGTGGCGAATATGGACCACTATCCGTCCCATAACTTTTGCTCGTTGAGTCTGACGGCCATGTTCAGCAGTTTTACCCTACAAAACTACCATTCAGTAGAAGATGGAAGTGAGGACAAGGTTTCGAGCGGTGAGGGAGGGGGAGGGGGAGGGGAGGGGGAAAACGAAGCGAGGTAACTGAAGGACCAGGTTTCGGGTGCTAGTGCTGCTGCAAGTGCTGCTGGTCTCGCGCATCGTTTTCCACCTTTACCCAGATACTTTGGCCATCCCCCTTCTCCAGTTGGCTCCGCGTACAGTGCGAGAATTTCGACCGCGCTCCGATTTTAGACTGCTGCTAACCAACATTCTCATCCGGCCCTCCCGACACCCGAAAATACGTTGCAAAACCCACCGCTCTTCGGTGAATTCCACAATATGAGCTTATGTATATACGTATATAGGTCCGCTTATCCGGACGCTCGATAAATGTAATTTTCTTGAACGACGCGAAGCCCGAAGACCGCAACAGCCTGTCGAACTTTCGTTTGCCCAATGCCCAACGAATAGAGCAGCCGCCGCCGCCAACCATCGATTTTCCTCTTCCGGTTCACATTCTATCGCGTACTATGGAGTATCGCGGCGCAATCTTCTATGATCGCGTACATATTGCATATTTTATTATCCATTGTCGGGGAAACCGCATTTCGCGGCGATAGTGTATACCTCGAAAAACCCGTGCAATCTTGTAATTGGAATTTTTTTTATTGCAAAAAGTATCGCGTGAGAACCGCCGTGAGAATTCGGCTACAGCCGGACCATCCTCCGCCACTGACGGAGCAATAGATTAAGACATTTTTATCAATTAATTTCACAGACCTTTCCGTTACCGAATAGCATTTTCCTAAAAACTGTTATTAAAAAAATTTTTTTTAATGTCCATAAAATATAAATCGTGATTAGCGCGAACACCTCGGTAAATAATAGATGGCGAGTTGCAAACCCATCAATTAAGTCGGTCACGGTTGATTAAAGGAAACCAATAGTCATCGGAAACTAGCGCCGTTTTCACTAATCCCTTGGTTTTATTTTCCCGTTTCATCAGAAAATGTTTACTGTTATCGAAAAATTTATCGATGCGACTCACCGCGCATTAACGAATTCTTGAAATTCCGCACCGACCGTGGCGACGAAAAATCGAAAACTTTCTCGAGTCGTTAAAGCCCGCCCGATGCGTTCAACACGAGCCGGTTTACTTTTCTCGCGGTCCCCCTTTTGTTGTAGCAATTTTTCACTTCCTCACTTCGCTGAGAGACAAATTTTACGTTTTCACGCCCACCACATCCGTCCCCTCGAAAACCACCCGCGATACGGGAGCATCGAGGCTCTAATTTGTCGCTAAACGACTGCCGCACAGTCACCAGTGTACCCCGCATTCCTCCCTCGCTGAGCACGCGACGAGTGAAAAAAAATAAATAAAGAAGAAAATAAAAGCACAAAAACCGTGTGCGTGGGTTTTTAGCAGCCATTCCTCCCTCGCGCACTAACCACGCGAATGTTTCATCCCCGCCCTCCTCTTATTCTTTTTTGCTTTTTATTTTTCATTCCTGCACTCCCCGACCTCTTCCTCACCCTCCGTCGTATCCTGTTTATATTCCTATCGCGCTTGTGCGTTTTTTGTATACCCCTTTTTTTAAACATACTATGTACGTACGGGTAAATACTGTGGATACCGATAAATCATGAATATATGCTACAGCGTGCAAAATAAATATGCGGTTGTATACACAACGTAGAAAAAAAAAAAAAAAAAAAAAAAAACGGAACTATAAAGATCCACTTGACAAAAAAAAAAAAAAAAAAAAAAAAAAAAAAAAAAAAAAAAAACGGAACTTTAACGATTCATTTGCCTTCGATAATATTCTCGATAGCCATTTTCAAGGGACAACAAGTAGGGAAGAGCGGAGTAAAATGGGGCAACGGGGCAAAACGGGGTTTTTCGACAAAACTAAACTTTCCAATCATTTTTGGATCGGACAAGCCGACAAAACGGGGCAGAAAAGCCTGATGCATCGATGGGGCGAATTCGGACATCCAAAAATTATTGGAAAATGACGTTTTGCCCCATGTCACGTTTTGCCCCGTTGCCCCATTTTGCCCCGCTCTACCCTATCATACAATAAATGTATTGTAACCACCGTTGGAAATCGATAGCACGCGTACTCGGTTTTGTCGCGGATATTATTAATACAGTCACCACTATATTTGTCTCAAGTACGAACTGTCAGACGTCTGCTCTCTGTCAAAGTCCGATCGAGACTCTCGTCAGCTCGTCTATCCACAATCTGTACGTTTGTCATTTGTCATATCGAGCTATTTCGGTCGTCTATGGAATGTCGTGTGTCTCCGTCAATCCTCATCTCTATATTCGTTACAATATTGTAACGGATATATATATATATATTTTTTTTTTAAATTATTATATTTAATGTCGCATCAACTACCAAGGTTATTAGCGACGAGTGTACAATGCGGACAGGTTACATTTGTTTACATATAAAATGAAGATTGTGTAAATGAGCGAGGGTGTTGCAAGGCGTCGATATTTGTCACATTTGATGGTAAGGTTTTCCACTTGTGATACAGATATCGATACAATTGTATCTTCTTGCAGTATTCAAACACTTTTGGGAGCACTTTAATGTTATTTAGGCACTCATCGATTGAGCTCGGGATACCCAATTTAGAACGGACTGTACGGTATAAGGGGCAGGTGATGAGAAAGTTGTCAATGGTTATAGGAACGTGGCACTCTGAACATTTTGGTATTGACGTACGATTAAAGAGATGACGATCCGTGATATTAGAATGGCCGATTCTTAGTCTTGTTAGGACGCACTGACTGTTCCTAGTCTTATAACGAATATAGTATAGACGGTTATCCTCGGTAAGCGGTCATGAAGAGCCGCTCGACGGCAGGACATTTTCCAGACGAGCAAACGATCGACTTAGAAGTGATCGTAGATTTGACAGTAAGTCTTTTTCGGGACTTCGGTACGGACAGACGTTTGATGATAACGAACGATCACGTTGTTTTTATGATCCGTGTCTCTCTTTATTCCGCGAAACCTCTGCAATATATTTAAAAACGCTCAAGATTTGATACATCGTTATTCAGGTTGATACGGCAAGTCTCGGCTCAAACGCTCTTTTCCTCAGTGTTCAAATAATTCACCATCGCCTTTATCGTGTTTACTCTCGGTGAAAGGCGACGAAACTCCGACGCCGAGAATCGAGTCTACAGTAAAAAAATCTTTGCACTTTTTATGACAACTTATTGTCCACAAACGTCCACAATTTCTTATCTGCTAATTTCCCGATCGCACCATCCAGGTCTAGTTTTACAAACAAAAGTACAAACTAAACTGTTAATGACACGGGAAATAAATTAGCGGGTTTGTAATATTCAATCCGGAACAACCGAATTTGTCACCTATTTAAAAAAATTACTTTTACGACACTTCGTATTACGATTTTATTTATTTATTTTTTAATTTATGGAACGAACCCTTTTACATCTACAGTTTTTACAGTTCAGATAAAATTTCACAAATGTAGCTCATAGCGTGTATAACAGTATATAATAATATAAAAATTCATTATGTAACAGTATTTCTCTTTTCCATAGACTTTGTTGCGAGATCACAATATGTCTAGCGATATGATTTCGAGTAGAGCAAGAAATTACGAAATTACATTATATAAAATTATTTTTCACTGTGTAGGAAAGGCTGTATCGGCATAGATTTTCGGAGTTTCCCTTCGCCCATGGTAATGTCATGGTAAATGGCGTACCAGTCGTTCGGTCGGCAGTGTCCGCAAGGGCCGAGTAATGGACAACGGTATGGACAAAAACGCAAAAACTCGACAAGGCCATCCGAGAAAAATCGCGAAAACTAAAAATTCGTTTTCCGATAATAAAAAAAAAGTTTATCATCGCTGTTATTAATTTTTTTTTTATAACGTACACGTACCACTCACTTTCGATGCTAAAAAAAAAACCCCGCCGCCAGGCCCACCATTACCCTGCGCCAAAAAGGGAGAACAAAAAAAAAAAAAAATTCCGCCGAGAGTCGCGAGATCGAGCTGCATCGCTATCGCGGCATGATATCGAGTTACGCGCCAGCTCCCTGGCGAACCTCGGCGAAAGCTGAGCTTTCCCGTTTCGTCGTATGCGCCCCGCTATACACACATGCCGTATATATTACCCGCTGTTCAGCACACGCTCTTTTCGTCCCGTCCAAGTTCCAAGTTCTCCGTGGCCAGCGGCATTGTACCGGCGAAGTAAAAACAAAAATGGGAAATTCGATCGAAGCATCCATTATATCGACGTCGGTGGGAGGGGCGGCAGGGCGGGGATTCTTCACCGGCAAGTTTCGGAATGTGAGCCTGTAGGCCGAAACGGAATAGAGAGCGAGACAGGGAACGAGCGTTTGCGAGAAAGCACGAGGGTGGAAAAGCTCGAATATATGGTGTGTATTGTGCATAGAGTCGAATATTTTCATGGCCGCATCGAGCCCCCCCCCGCTCCCCTCCTCGGCCGAGGTATCGCAATACAATTCCTTTGCCAGCACGGTTTTAGTGATGGCAGAGAGGATACGGACGATAGCACCACTCATTCCTCGACAATGGTTTTAGCAACACAAGTTATGCATAATGGGCCAGCTGCATACCTGTTCTCCCCCCCCCCCCCCCCCCCCCCCCCCCCCCCCCCCCCCCCCCCCCCCCCGCCACCCCCCCCC
>JAPYZD010005220.1:0-10181 GCA_030522725.1 Ichneumoninae sp. B BG-2022a | reverse complement strand
GAGATGGCTTTCGTTTTTTTTTTTTTCATCCCCTTTTTTTCCGCACTCTCTCTCCCTCTCGAAACTTTTCCTCAGCCTCCCTCAGCCCGTGGCTCTCTTCCGGCTTCTCGCTCGCGATCCTACGTCGTTCGCTCTATTCGCGACGCCGTTGAGTCGTACACAACGCCGTCTAGTCTAATTTCAACGGAGGCGCAGCTGCACAGAGTCGCTCTCTCCGCTCCGCCGCAGTCGATGCACGCTCTCGCCATCGCACGGTAATGAAATTAAACTTGGATCCTATTTGCCGAGCAATATTTATTCAATTATTGTGCGAGATGCGGGGATCCGAGAAATGAAGAAGAGCGAGGGCGCAGACACAACTCGATGATACTGGCGAGACAAAATAGAGGATGAGGAAGTTGATAGACGGCACGTCTTGGCTTGACGGTGATAAGATTTTCGACGATGTAAAATAGTAAAATAATAAAATAGTAAAATAGTGAAATAGTAAAACAGTAAAATAGTAAAGTAGTAAAACCGAATTCATCCTTGTTGGTATAATTTTCGTTATATAAAAAAATTGCGTAAAATCACTCAACTCACTCGAGCTCGGAATAAAATTTGCCCATTCCTGAATCCCTTCTTTCCGTTACTCGCGAGATTTCTCGCGGAGGAAAATGTTCATATTCGAAGCGACAGCGCAACGAAGTAATAATCGAATTCGACAACGACGGAACAGAGTGGGAAGGTAAAAAAAATATACATATATATATAAAGATAAATAAAAGAAAAACATTCTCGACGGAAAAGGTGTAATCACGTTTTTTCCTGGAACCGTTCGACAATTGATTCTCCACTTTCCGCTGAAGTAGCCCGAGTGTCTTTATTTACTTCGATAAATTCGCTCCGATGCTTCCGATGCACCGGCAATACGATTGCGTAATGAAAAATATTGAAAAAGTCTCTCTCACTCTAAAAAAAATAAAAAAATAAATAAATCAATACCTCGACAGAAGCAAGAGGCGGAAGGAATAAATTTCGAATTATCGACGCCCTGGGCTACGAAAAATATTTCAACGATTTTACTATTCGGCATGTGCCCGAGACCGAAGAGCGGGCATAGGCGAGGTTAATGCCGTTCGCGGGCCGGCTAATCCGGTATTCACATTACCTTACCCATTGAAGCCTTCGTCGACTTCTCGAGTCGCGAATTTTCACGGTCGTCCGAGCGTATAAAAGCGCTCGGAACGCCGTCGGATTCGCCCTTTCGAAAAAGTGGCCGCAACGAAAGCTTCCGGTTTTGCCCCGTTCCCGATGGGTGTAATAAAAAAATATATATTTACCTCACGTTCGCTGCGTTTCATCTCACCCGGGGTGCTAAATACTTGCATCGCGTACCGACGAGTGCCCGAGTTGCGCGTTGCCCGCAGTTTTCGATGCAAACACATTTTGTCTCTACAAATATACATCAGAAAATGTTTTTCTTGTTTCGTTTTTTAATTTTAATTATCCGCGGTCCATGTCGGATCACGGTCGTCGGCAGCGCGGAAAAGAAAACGCACGCGTGCGGGCGCTGCGTACGAGTTCTCCGGGTTCGGACAAATTTTTTGTTCTGATGCAACTCGCTTGACTGTAATGCCGCGGCGGTTCCACGGTAGAATGCGAGCTATTTTTTAATAGTCCAGCGCGCTGTCCGCCGGGATCGCGAGCATTGCGGCTATCCATACATAACAGCGTGCCGAGTGCAGGCTTAATTAAGCAACATTCTCCCTCGGTTTTGTAAACTCTTGCACGGGCCGAATGTTTAATTTGACGTGGTTGAAGCACCCGCTGTACGTGCGTCGCTTTTACTGCGGCATTCGCACCGCTGCAATTGACACGTCCCGGAGACTAAGATTTTTCACTTGTCCCACCCGGCGAGTCGGCTGCTTAGAATTATTTTTTTAGAGCCCTGTGCTTCGAGCTCTCGATTAGCTTGGACTTTTTATTTGCGCGTATCTTGTAGACGAGTAAAAAAAAAAAAAAAAAAAAAAAAACCGAGACCTTTCAATTTTTTGGATCTGAAACACATGCACACATCCAGCAATTTTTTCTAAATATGATTTTCGGTTGTTTTGGAACATTCTGAACATCTTTTTATTTCTCGATTTTTTAAAATATAAAAACGAAACTTACTCTATGAGAAATAGAGTAGTTTGATACATAGAGGTTCAGAAATATGTCTTTATTTATTAATGGGACCGGCTCTTTTACATTAACAATTTTTACAGTTGAGATATCAATACGCATATGAACCAAAATATAGCATGTGTGAACATAATAACATCGTAATATGTATTTTTTTATAATAATTTTTGTTGAAATAAAAAAAGGAATATAAGGAAGTAAAAAACATACATGTATGCCCTTTTTATTAAGGTTAAAAATTAATGTGACAACTATCCTCGAGTTATCCTATTAACAGACGAACCGAATAAAAACACCCCGTCCATTGAGACCGTCGAAAACGACAACGCTGGACGAACTAGATATAACTAATGTGGCTCAAAATCAAGTGTGTGACATCCGGTTCCAATAACGTATGCAAGGTTCGAGGCACGTCGGTTCGTCTCCACGCGGGGGGGGGGGAGAATGAAGAGCTGATTGCTACGCTAGATTTAACTCGGGATATATTCCGGCATGAGGGAAACCTCGCGCGTTTGTACCTAATACGCTAACCAACAGACGGTACACAGTTTCTACGCTTGCGAGATTTCACGAACCTGTTGGTTACGCCCAATAGTGGAATATCCTTGCTAACCCGTGCTTTCAGCGAAACCATAGAAATTGCTTTAGTCCTAGCAGTTCGCATTTCATATGGAAACTCAATTAAATCGGCGCGAGGAGCTAGCGGTGTGAAATCGATAACACGATAACCATTATTTAAAAAAAAATAAAAATTCTTATACAAGTGCATTTGAGTGTTTGCGAGAATAGAGATAAGTTTGGACAATATTTTGTGTTTAAAAACTGCGATTTTGAATTCCAAAGGCTCCTCGAAGAAGCCAATATAGACGAACATCGTGGGGGCAGCTTCATTAATTGAGTATATACATTCGTTTGTATTTCATATGGAAACTCAATTGAATCGGTGCATGAAGCATCCAGTGTCGAATTGATAACTATAACAATTATACAAAAAAAAAAAAAATTCTTCTGTGGGTTCACGTGCGTGTCTGCGAGCGTAGAGATCAGTTTGGAAGGTATTTGGTTTTTGAACAGTGCGATTTTGGATTGCGAAGGCTCTTCGAAGAAGCCACTAAAGAGTGGCAGACGAGCAGGGCAGCTCCATTCACGAAGTATATATTCGTTCTCGACGACGACGAGGAGTATCAACCGTTAACCTCGACCGCCTTTTGTCAAAAATCCGACAAAGGTCTATATCGAGGGTCGCTCCTGTCTCGACGTAAAACCTCCGAGCTCCCTAATTATTTGCATTCAAAACGTGATTCGAGACGTGATCTCGCTCTCCGGCCCTCTCCGGAAAGCTCGCCACATTTTTTTTTTTTAACCCCCCCTTTATTTAATTTTTTTCTCTTATCCCTTCTTTACCCCGCATCCACTCAAATGAGTATTCAAAGCTTTCGCCGAGCGAAAGCTCGTGGGCATATCGCAATACGCACACTTATACATTTATACTCTATATTATCTGCATTGCCGGCGGAGAGTTTCTCTCTGCTATCTATAAATGCGAAATAAATAGACGCTTTTCCATGCCACCCAACTTTTTTTTTTCATTCTTCCTTTCTCGGCAAGCTCGCTTCTCTCTCTCTCTCGGCGTCCCTTTTTCACTTTTCTACTCGACGCAAGGCTATTCGACGACACGCGCATTCAGTTTAAATTCTTTTCTCGCTTCTCTATCTCCGACGCCTCTCGCTCTCGAACACTTTCCGGATCCCGACGCCCCGTTTCTCGCATATACTGGTTTTTCTACAACCAACCCAACCCCCGTTGCGAGGTGGCAACGTCGACTGTCACTGCCTGCGAATCCTTTTACGCTTTTTACCCTCCACTCCTGTAATTCCCATTTATTTCTCTGTTACGCTTTTATACACGCACACTATGTATTTTCCCGTCAGAAAAATCCGCACACACTCTCCCCCTTTCCGCGCTTATTTATAATATAAGCGGGCGAACAGGAAGGAAACAAAAATCCAAAGAGGGAACACGCACCGTAAATATTTTTAAACACAAATACTTAATGTCAACGGTATCGAAAGAGTCTTTCATTCGCCTCTTGTCTTTTTGAATTATTGAAAAATTCCTCCGCCCCTGCGTGTCTCGGACGAACGAGCTATCAATAACTCGGCTCTATCTGCGTAAGCGAAATCGGCCAGAAGTCCGTGTAAATGGAGGAGATGCGCGCCAAAGCAACTCGATAGAAAAGGCAGCGGAATGATTTGGGTGGAATCGTGAATTGTTCATTGGCGGCGGGAGGTGAGCGGGGTAAAACGGACCACAATTTACTCCATCCGAGACGAGACTCTTCGTTCTGCGCCTTCCGCGATGAATTGAGAAGAATCCTCTGTTTTGTTGCGGGTGTTCCGTTTTGCCCCGCTCGAGCCCGGGAGGAAAACGAAACGGTACGAGGGACAGAGATAATACGGATGGGAGGTGAGCGGGGTAAAATGGACCACAAGTTACTCCATCCGAGACGGGGCTCTTCGTTCTGTGCCTTCCGCGATGAATCGGGAAGAATCCTCCGTTTTGTTGCGGGTGTTCCGTTTTGCCCCGCTCGAGCCTGGGAGGAAAACGAAACGGTACGAGGGAGAGAGATAATGCGGATGCGAGGTGAGCGGGGTAAAACGGACCACAACTTACTCCATCCGAGAAGGGACTCTTCGTTCTGCGCCATCCGTGATGAATCGGGAAGAATCCTCCGTTTTGTTGCGGGTGTTCCGTTTCGCCCCGCTCAAGCCCGGGAGGAAAACGAAACGGTACGAGGGACAGGGATAATACGGATGGGAAGTATACGGCGAGATAGACAGAGGAAAATGGTACGTGTGAGAGTGATGAAGCTTTTATGCCAGGAAGGGTGGGGCGGCCGTGGGGGGGGGGGGAGGGGGGGAAGCCTCGCGGCCAGAATAATTACCTCGCGAAACTGCACTCAACAATTTCCAATCGAACAAGCCACGCGAGGATAATTCAAAGGTACGTAATCCCTGGGGTAACGCCAGGTGGTCGGAAGCTTGCGTGGGTCCGATATAATGTTGTAGGTAGCCGGATAATATATACCTATATATAATACACATACTACATATGATACACTGTACGTCCTCCCGTCCCTTTGCGATCTCGTTGTCCACGCTACATTGATCCCCTCGCATAGAGCCCCGAGGATTACTGCATCGTTGGAGGCGAGCGAGATGGAAAGTCTGTCTTTCACTAGGCTTGAGCCAAGCCATTAATAGATCCTTCGGTTGGTTGATATAATGATAGATATAACGGCATGAATAATTTGTGCACCTGTATGCATAGAGCAAACGTTGCGGCTGTGCAATATCGTGACTTTCGACAATATTGTGTCGTCAATGACGGTGAGTGTGTTGAGTGTCTGCGCGTCTCTGTGTTTCTTTCAGCGCCTCTGAGTGTCTTTGAGTGCCTCTGAGTGTCTGAGCGTCTCTGAGCATTTTTGAGCATTTCGGAGAATTTCGGAGTTTCTCAGAGTTTCTCAGAGTGTCTCTGAGTGTCTCTGAATGTTTCTCAATGACCACGATTTTTTCACTAATAAATTGTACTAAAAAGTCTAAAATGCGGAAGAATTTTTTTTTTAATGACGCTAAAACGCTCCCGGGAAATGTTAGCTGAACAAAACTTGTTATACCGTGTATCTTCGTCATTCCGATTTTATCCACGCGACGTCACATGCCCAGCTCTCGAGCCCTAATGGAGACAAAGAGCGAAAAAAAAATAAATCGAGTCAAATCAAATCTCTGTCACCTCCATCATCCGATTAAATCTACGTAAATGTCTTGTTTATCGTCGAATCTATCGGTCGTTATGACACTGACGTAAATATACATATTCCTCCTGACACATATGCGTCACTCGACGACACAGGATATGTCAATGGTTTCTCAGTAGACAGGTGTTTTAATGGGAACCGAACGCGAGTGTGTCCGTACGTGGGTGCGCGTGTGCGCGTGCGGTGTAACCCGACCCGTGCCCCATTGTCCGTACCGAGGGTAAGCGAGTATAGCGTTGGATAGCGAAAATGAGTGGGTCATAGAGAAGCACAGCGGCAAGAGCTCGTTCATCGGGTGCGCGCTCACTCCCTTCCCCCCATATCAACAATTAAGTTCTCCATCGTCGTTGACAGGACCGTGTGTTCCGGAAAGAGTACCGAGGATCGAACGATGAGACTCCATACGGGCTCGGTATAATGGAATCGGGCAAGGGAAAAAGGGGAGCGAGTCAGAGAGGCGTTAAATTACGGGGATACTTGAGTCCGAGCCAACATCGTGAGGACCTCAAACGGTCTCGATTTTCCGATTTTTGTGACCATACTAAATTTACCGGACGATATCGATGACGAGACGACACACCGGAAGAGCATTTGCGCCACATCGAGCTATCAAAAAATCGCTCGCGGGTTTTTGTCATTAAAAAATACCATAATTCGAGTCTACACAGTAAAAAAAGTTTGTACTTTTTACAACTTGTTGTCCACAAATGTCCACAATTTTTTATTTGCTAATTTTCGAGCGCACCGTCCGGCTTCTAGATTTACAAACAAAAGTACAAACTAAAGTTGTTAATAATGCGAGAAATAAAAGGACAAGTTTGTATATTCAAGCCCGAACAGACGAGCTTGTCATTTATTTCACAACATTATTTTTACGGAACTTCGCATTCCGATTTTACGAAATTATTTTTTACTCAGCATATTTGCCGCATTTATCCGATCGCATTATATTGGAAATATTACACATATTAATTTACACGTGTTATTATAATATTGTCATTATAATGTGTAATAAATTTCTCTCCCCAATGGTGTTTTACGCGACACGCGTAAATTGTCCGACTGCCACATCAAGCCGAAGGGATTTAAAAATAGTCGTTGGCGATAAAAGCGTATCATCGATAATGCTATTGTATTGCAATTCAGTCGAAAATGTCGATAAACGCCAGGGGTTAGTGGAATACCGCTGTGGAAAATTCATTCACATCAAAATAAAATGGAGCGGTTTTGCTGTTACACGAAAATGTGTAGGTATTAATCGTTGAAGCGCTAATTGATAAATGTGGATTCAAATTCGTTTATTAGTAATTAGTCGTGGTAATTCCATAACGGTATGTGCGGCGAGGGGGTTGCCGACGGAAAGTGGACCGACGGATAATTAATTAATTTTCTACGAAATTATATTGTACAGGAACCAATAATATATATTGATGATACACCGGATAACGACGATGATTGAGGCTGATGAAGGAGGGTAGGCCGTTGTTTGCACGAATACCACGAATTAGTAATGTGAGAACAGCTTCACAGAATTTTTGCTTCCTCGTAGAGGAAGATTTTTGGCGAAAAAAAAAATTTGAGATTTTAATGAAAAATATGTTCAGAATGTTACAAAATATCGAAAAATCACATTTAGAAAAAATGGCCGGATATATGTGTGTGTGTGTGTGACTCAAAAGTCAAACCGCTATAAATTGTGAATGCTGAAATTTCGCACACAACAGGTGTGGTTAATAGTGAATTTTTTTTTTCTCAAACTTTTTTTGATGTTAAATTTTTTTTATGTGGAAGAACATTACAAAAGTTTCTTTCTCGGCAGAAATCGATGGAGAACGCCTCAAAGAAATTCAGCGCTTTCTAACGATGTAGGATATGAGATACCTTGGTATTTTTATTTATCGCAGTCGACACCGCAAGAGAGAATATTTTTATAAACTCTGACGTTTTTCCAGAATAGAATTTTCGAAAGAGATTTTAATATGTGACAGAAGAGTCAAAGAGATCCTGAAATTCTGTTCCGAAATAATTCGCGAAACGTTATGTCGCACCGTTATCGTTTACACGCGTCCCGGAGTTTTCAATTTAATAAAAAAAATGTCCAATTTCGTTAAAAAACATTGCGAAAGTCACGAATATTATTTGCATATTTGAAACATAACATAACTGCAGCCACGCCGAGTATAATTTCCACCGTGGCAAACGAGCGGAACGAGATAAAAACATTTAGTTCGTGTACCAGATAGAATTACGTTACACCGCGCACAAAGTTGATGGATAAAAACGTGTCAAGAAAGAAGCTAAAAAAATGTGCGGTACGTTCACGGACGATAACAAAAAATTCCTCTCGACTCGCTATAGCAGCACTCATTTTTAATAACCACATGTGTGCGGATTCCACTTCAATTATTGGCACAATCGATTTTTTTTTTTACAAATTACGTAATTATTATTTTTTAAAAAAGCAACAGCGATTTCCATTTAATAATATAAACACAATTCAATTACCCATGAAATTCTGACTACGAATTCCGACGACATTGTAATTTGAAAAATTCCTCGTTCCGCAGAGTACAAAAAAAAATAACACTCACTAGAACGATAGGAAGTGAGTTGGGAAGGATACAGGGAAAAAAGGAAGCAGAACATATCAGGCTCGAAAGCGACAAGCCAGGATTTGCCGGGACAGTTCTTCAAAAGATGACATTCAGAGCGTGTTGTCTCGCCACTCACGAGCTTCCTTTTCCCACCGTCGCGGGGAGCGCGCGCAGCCGTTTTCCTCCGCGCAAGCCGTCTTTCCGACATTTTGATGAGGTGCGATTTGGCCCAAGGCCAGTACAAATGCCAGACCTTTTCTCCCTCCCTCCTCCCGTATTCTTTTTTCCCACTCGTCGCGTTTTCTTCCCTCCTCTCGCTTTCGCTACACTTCATACCTTGCAACCTTGCTTCGTACCTTCTTTTTCTACCATTTCCATCAGTCCCTCGTTCCTCGTACTCCGCTCAACCATTTCCGACTACGCTGCGAAGCTTATATGGGCTCCCCCCCCCCTCCACCGTGTATTTTTTCTCCGGTATTATTTCAACACATATTCCAGTATTATAACTGTACTGAGACTACACACCGAATGTATGTGTAACCTTTGCAACAGTAGTGTATCTCTTGACGCACTTGCGTCGTTCTTTTGTTCCCGCCTACTCTACTCATCGGATATCACGACTCTACACGGTTCGTTTTTAATATTTACGCGTTCCCTCTCGGCGGAGAAGTGGTGAGGGTGGAGGGGGGGGGAGGAGGGTGAGAGATGAAAGAGAGAAAACGCAAAGGTTTCAAGCTCGACGCTCTTGAAAAAATATTAAATTCGTCGTATCTGCGTTGGAGAGTTGGAGAGTTGGGAGTTGGAGAGTAGATGTATGTAGGATTAATCTATAAAGATAGTCCGGTTAATATTTTTCCACATTTCGTTCTTTAATTATCAGCGTTTGCACTTTAATTCTGATTGTGGACTTGGAGTTTTAATTAGATAATAGACACTCAAGAAAATTGCAATTATCAAAAAGTAATTAACATATTACGTTGTGGTAATTGAGGCTGATATTTTGTAACTGGGGAAACGAATGTTTAATTTTTTTTTAAGTGGGACCCTTTTTTTTACATAGTTGAATGAAATTTATATCGTAAAAACAATATTTTAGTCCGGGCTGCGTTTAAAAAAAGATCTCAAGAATACCGTACTGCTGTCGTTTTCGTTCGTGCCGTGATAATTGCTGCGCGAGACTAACGCTATTTACATTAAATTTCAAATCCAGTTCTACATGTTTCAACTCTACACGCTTCAGTTGTACAAGTTTCAGTTCTACACATTTCGGTTCTACGCATTTCGGTTCTGCACATTTCGGTTCTGCACATTTCGGTTCTACAGATGTCGGTTCTACAGATTTCGGTTTTACACATTTCGGTTCTACACATTTCGGTTCTACGCATTTCGGTTCTACACATTTCGGTTCTACACATTTCGTTTCTACACATTTCGGTTCTACACATTTTAGTTCTACACATTTCGGTTCTACACATTTCAGTTCTATACATTTCAGTTCTACACATTTCAGTTCTACACACTTCAGTTCTACACACTTCAGTTCTACACACTTCAGTTCTACACACTTCAGTTCTACACACTTCAGTTCTACACACTTCAGTTCT
>JAPYZD010005219.1:0-10186 GCA_030522725.1 Ichneumoninae sp. B BG-2022a | reverse complement strand
TTTTATTTTATTTTATTTTATTTTATTTTATTTTATTTTATTTTATTTTATTTTATTTTATTTTATTTTATTTTATTTTATTTTATTTTATTTTGATTCCTGACTGCGATGCTATATTTTGAGACTCTAAGATCGATGTCACGGAAACTTCGTAGAATTTTACGGAAAGAAAAAAAACATTTGGAGCGCCCCAATTGGATAGCTTTATGAGCGCTCTTAAATTTAATTCGATTCGGCGGGAGATTAAATGCAACGAAAAGTTTTTAAAAAATGAAATAAATATACACGTTTTTAAATACAATCGCGGAGCACACACTTCGGTTTTGTTGGAAGTAGCGCACGGTCAACACACCTTCGTGCACATAACGCGGCGAGCACACTGATGATCGTAACGATCTGGGAGGCGAGCGAACCGTCGAAGAACCCGAGCGGCTGCCTCGCGACGCTTCGATATAACATTATATATCAGCCGGCACGCGCGCCGAGGAACGACCGGAGCAGTTCAAGCGCGATAAATTTCTTGGTGGGCAATGTATACTTGCCGGCGCTGCGAATCGCTGCCGCTTGTACCGACAATGCTCGAAGTCCGGTATTTGAAACAAAAAAAAAAGACGAAGAAATTTCGTCGCGCATTTTCCATTTGATATATCTATATATCAATGTATCAACGTGTTCAACAATAATAATTCAACTAAATCAATGAAATTTCATTCGAGCATACATTTTTCGTCGTATATAAAAAAAAAAAATTTTAACATCTGCGTCATGCGAATTCTTCGTCTGTTCTGTTATATTCGCTCTCTTTGTACACATCGGTCCGCGATCACGAGAATTTGAACTTCGTAGATGCGCACGAGTCGATGACGCGCTCGTACGTTGTACCGGCTTATTTGTGTCGAGTGGACGAAATAGAAACCGCGAAAATCATCGAGGC
Organism: Ichneumoninae sp. B BG-2022a; assembly: GCA_030522725.1. NCBI lineage: Eukaryota > Metazoa > Arthropoda > Insecta > Hymenoptera > Ichneumonidae > Ichneumoninae sp. B BG-2022a. Next base: position 9,252 of record JAPYZD010005219.1, on the reverse strand, counting down.
GTTCGCGCGCCAGTCGTATCGGCTGCTGAGAAACAGAGTGGCGTATCTCCCAGTATCAATAGTGTAAAACAACGTGAGATACGCCCCTCTGCCTCTCGGCAGTAGATACGAGTACTGCACGGACAGAAAAGTCGGGGATGGAGCGAACACACATGAGAGGTTGGCCCAAGCAAATATGGTTGGCTCAATGACGATCACCGAGAGGTTGAGTTAACTACATAACATTGGCTCAACCTCTCAGTGAGGTTGAGTTAACAACATAACGTTGGCTCAAACTCTCGGTGAAGTTGAGTTAACGTTGGCTTCAACTCTCGGTGAGGTTGACTTACCACCATAACGTTGGTTCAACCTCTCGGTAAGGTTGAGTTAACAACATAACGTTGGCTCAACCTCTCGGTGAGGCTGAGTTAACAACGTAACGTTGGCTGAAACTCTCAATGACGTTAAGTACGGCGAAACTGATAGAGAAACTTATCGAGGCTGAGCGAACCTCAGTGAGGTTGTTTGATTCCAATTGAGGTTGACTCAACCATCAGTTTCACCGTTTTTAACCTCAGCGAGAGGTTGAGTCAAGGCTATGTCATTAACTCAACCTGTCGGTGGTTGAGGCACCTTAATCGTCATTGAGCCAACCATATTCGGTTGGGTCAACTACCCAAATAAATATTGTTGGCTCAATGAGTTAACGACATAACGTTGGTTCAACCTCTCGGTAACGTCAAATACGATAAAACTCATGGTGAACTTGAATCCATAGATCTCATCGAGACTGAGCGAACCTCAGTGAGGTTGATTGATTCAAATTGACTCAACCTTAATGAGGTCGATATTTAATTTCACCGACAGGTTAATCGTCATTCAGCCAACCATATTCGGTTGGCTCAAGCGCTCATGTATGTTCGCTCCATCCCCGTTCTTTCTTTCAGTGTGGATGAGCTGAAACGGTGTTTCAGCAGGCTGGCCAGGATTTCGCGTTTTGATTTTTTTTTTAGATTTCCGCGTGTCTCGGGACGCACCCGCGCCCCAGACACAGATCCGTCATGCACGGCCGTCGCTCTCGTGCCGCAGCTCGGACGGTATATTATTTTTAAATTCGCTGTTGTTAAAATCTCTAGCTTTTATCGCGAAGATGTTTCTTCGCCGTCACCATCGTTCATGCTCGTGTTTCCATCGCGACATTGCTCTCCCAGCTCTAAGTTACGCGACCATCTAGCTCCTGTATAGAGTAGGAGGGAGAGTGGGGCCAAATGGATCGGTGTTTTCATTTCGAATGAGACTTTTTTTCATGGATCGTGGAAAATTGGTAGAATTCGTCCGTTTTTTCCGCGTTTGTTTCTGCATGCCGAACAGGCATGGCATTAGGTGAAACGGACCAGTGTGTTCCATTTGAGATGAGATTTTTTTATGTGATGCAGAAAAATTGGTAAAGATGGTCCGATTTGCCCCGGGGTTCCGTTTTGTTGCCGTGCTCTCCACTACGTCGCCGGACGGCAATGCATCGCGCGTTTACGACATCGGGGATGGAGGGGGAGAGCGTTTTACCTACGGTCGATCCTATATATAAACCGCGGTCGTGAACGAGGCTTCTGTCGACGAGATTACTTCCTCGAGAGTCAGAAACTAGGAAGCAATGTGAGCTTTCGCTGTATCGAACCTTCGACGATGTACATACTGTTGCAGTTGATATAGCAGCAATATGGCGTGGGGTTTATAATTTATACATTTTTTTATGTCTATTTCTTTATTTTTAGACCGATTCATCAGTTTTTCACTCGTCGAATAGTATAGGACGTTACCAGTTGTTAGAGTGTTTACGTTCTTTCTGGCACAGCCGGACATCTTCTTCGAAATGTTATTTTCAATATCTCGTAATGTTCTGAAAAACTTGACGTCGGAATATCGAAAAGAAGAAAACCAAGGTTTGATAAAAATACAATAGACAAAAAAAATTGTCAAATAATTTGCACATGGCTGTCTCATTTTTTGCTGTTTTGCGGACTCTATGAGGAAGCTATGCGCGTTACATGTAGTTAAACAAACCTCATATTTCGATCAGTCCACTGATTTCCCGTGTAGAAAATCTCATTTTTCGACCATACGTGACGTCAAACCGGAAATACGTCAATTCCAAAATTTAATTTCTCGACCGGAAACGACGTTATACTTGAAACATGTCACTGTTTGTTTGAAAATCGCATTTTTCCACCAGAGGTGACCTATTCTCGGTGTGTTTTCACTACCGATCGAAAATTTATTTTATCAAACCGGAAATGACGTGACTTCCAGTCGAAAAATTATATTTTCGCCGGAAACAAGGTATTTCGGGTTGAAAAAAGAGATTTTCAAACTGGAAGTGACGTAAGTTCGATATAACGTCACTTCCGGGCGAACAATGAGATTTTTATGCCCGTTTCGACGTATTTCTGACAAATCTACGGAAATGTACCTTTTCGGTTTCTATATTATAGAGTCCATAACGAGGGTGCGAAACAGCTGAGTAAGAACAACATGCTAGTAGTGCGTGTGCGTCTGGCCGATGTTCATCGTTTAAAACGACTATAACTCGGAAACGGTTTGAAATAGCGAGTAAAAGTTTCGTATACTGGTAAATTTGTCACGATTATTTCTTCGGTGCAATTTTCATGAAGATTTATGCGTAATTAAAGATTTTATGCGATTGGCAATTTTATTTTAAATATTCGCGGTAGCTCGAACTTGTATAAATGTTGAGTCATAGTCTTGAAACGGCACACAAATATAATAATTTGATCAAAGGCCTTTGGTATTGAATTCGAAATTGAAATCACAATCTATTCAGTGAGATTTCACGAGAATTTTTATTTGTCGAGAAATCACTTCAAACCGTTTCGTTCATGTAAACATGGAGGTATCAAGCTGAAATTTGACAAGTAAACTGACTAACACTGTAGTATTCTACAGTGTTAGTCCATTTACTAACATCCAATTAGTCCACTTATTATTGGTATTACCTTTGGCGAAAATGGATCCTTTAAAGTTACATGTTTAAATTTTATAAGATATTGAAATTATTGAATTTTTCGGGAAATTTATATTTATCGTCCGACACAAGTTTCTGTATCAAATATCGCTCCAAAAAATGTTGTATATTCATAATCAGTGGGTACAAATTAATTACGCATGGGCACGAAACGACGGATAACGGAAATTTGACTTAGCAAATTTTTCCCCCCTTTAACAACACAAAATGCGCATCGTTTCCTCTATAACGAGGCAAATTCGCCTGTCTCATTATTTTAGACAATTTCCTGTACACTGACACCAAAATTACGACATTTTTTTGACAAAAAGCGTCGCTCAAACTTATAACTACCTAACGGCGTTGAACGACGATGCGAGATCAGCCGTGACGGTGCAGCCGCGCAGAATCGTCGTTATCACGGTTTAGAGAACGACGAGTTCATCAATTCCACCGTGGTCGTTGGCGCGTCAATAAAATGTACGCAATTAGTCAGTAATTTGCACGGTTATCCGGCAAGACGATGCGGGACAAGGATGCGCTTGGAATAATCTTCAGGGAAAGAGGACAGGGGGATCATAACGGAAGCGCAATAAAGCATAACCGCTCGGCGCGCTCGACGAGATGTCTCTCGTATCCGATGATTCTATTTTTATATTTTATTCATCATTTTGTTTTATGGCGGTAATTTCCGACCGGACTGATACGCCGGATGCACGGTTTAATTGACTGGCGACTAGGAATCCGGGAGAAAATAGCCGCGATTGCGGGATTTCGCTGACCTTGGCCATGAACGAAAATCCTCTAAATCACCGAAGGGAAATCGAAGAAATAAAACAATGTGGTATATCTTTCCGCGGTATAACATCGAGTGTTCCAATTACTTTTTTATGTTGCGATCCTCCATTATGGTCCATATCACCATTTTTGCCCAGGTCTGGAATTTCCCCGTTCCATCCGATATACTGACAAAATACGCGATTTCCAGATGCGGGTTACCGTACCTCCATTAATTTAAGATCATTTCGTGTATTTTTTTAATAAAACAAAAACGACTTTACAAAAACATTAAATACGGTGGCAATGATAGAAACGCGGGTTCCACTATGTATCGAAGTTCTCCAGTCTTCGCCTTCATGGATCCAAAAAAAAATTAAAAAGTTCTAAAAAAAAGGTACATGTATCTAAACATCTTGGGACACTCGAAGCCTCTCGACGAGGTAATCTCTCATTTCAGTGCTATGAAGTCTCAATCTCAGAAGCATCTTGTAACTCAAGGTCATGACACGAAAGCCTAATTTCTTCAGATGCCTGATGCGCATCTCCTGAGGTCCGATCAGCATCGTCGTATCACGACAGTAGTGCTCCGGTAAATGGATCAGTACAGCTGTTTTCATGTTTTCCTCATTTGTCCTGTTCAATCGAAAGATCGGAACGTTCACCGAGCTCGAATGAACGACAAGATCAAGAGTGTACAAATCGATCATCGGTAGTTGACCTAGAAAGACGCTTTTACTGAGTTTATCCTCGCCACCGACGACTGAAGCCAATTCCCGGAAGATAAGATTTGTGACGCGCTTTATTCTTGCTCTCATAAGCACCCCTTTCTCAGTTTCAACCTCGGGGACTATGCGACTGTTGTACCTGTCGCATTCGATCGCCATAGCCGCATCGAGCAGACGCAGCTTCCCCCTGAGGTGTTTGATCGCTGCGCTGCCTCCCTTGGAGTGCAATTTCTCGAGGAAATTCGGCGTGAAGACTTCGTTAACAAAATGCACGGGCAAACGTTTCAGGTAAACCATGGAGAGAAGAATGTTCAACGCGTCGCCGGTATTCAAGTGCGAAAATTTCGCAGCGAGTGCAGCCTCGAACGTTGTCCAGAAGTATTCTGGATCCGCTATTTGATAGTTCAAATATCCGAACGGGACGAAGAGAGGGGCGATAAGGGAGACCGGCAAATCCATCGCTTGGTTGATCAAGTACTCTTCGCAGGTTGCCAGGATGCGTGGATTTCTTATGCGATGATTTCCACAGTATTTCATTATCAGTGCTACAACAGATGGATCCTTGGTCCCAAGTCCTTTGTTTTCCATGTACTTGGCTAAAGCCTTCTCTATCGGAGTCTCAATGCATTTTACTTTGACCAAAATGTTCAAGAAATGGAACAATTCGCCCTCGTCGGCTGTGCTTGTGTGCAGGGTCGCCCATTTTCGGGCGCAAGTCAACGCGGTCGTGGTGCCAAATGCATTCTGTAAATCAACATTGATGTGAAACAGTGACCGCTAGAATGTAGCGAGAAGAATTGATGGGGTGATCAACAGTTAGACGTCAACAATCAGATGGGAGAACCAACGGCCAGGCTCCATCGATCCGTCGGTACAAAAAATATCTAGAAACAATCAATTTACATGTAGGCGGCAACCAATCTGTGGTGTCTTGTTTCTCCTAACTGATCCAACCTCCCCATGAAAAATTGATTTTCATTATCATTACATCGTGCAAAACGTTCAGGATGTCTGCCATCTGCGTGCCGGTTAATCTCCACCAGTTGACCAATAACTTCTTCTCCAGAATCGTCTGCACGATCTCCCTGCTAGTCCCAAAAAGCGGCAGGATCTTGAAGAGGGAACCCAAATTGTGTTCGGTTATGTCTTCCTCCCGAATCTTTATCCCAATCCAGAGAGCGTCCATGACCTCCCGATAGCTAGAATCTTCGTAAGACGCTAAGATCTTCATTGATTCGACGAGCTGGGCCAGAGTGAAGTCTCCGTTCGTTGCACGAATCAGAGCTTCGTTGCAGAGACGATCCCTGTAATGATTTTTGCGCAAGCTAAGTCTATCTTTTCGTAGCAATGAAAGACCCTCGATAATCATTTCGGATTCGTGCGTCTTGGCAATCATATCCATCAATTGATGCAAAACTCTGTCCCTGCCGTTCGCATTACTCGGCAATGCTCCATCGAACTTTGATGATTTTGATCTTCTGCTTCTTCTGTGAGCGTCGCTGCTCTCCAGGACCATTATTTCCTTCAGAGCTTCCAGAGCGACCCGACAGTTGATTTCCTCAGTAATCATATTCTCGATTACAGGACCCACCCCTCTGGAATCTGATAAAGAGGCGCGATCATCGAGATTTCCGTCGCCATCGGTACTACTGAAGAGATCCGATTGGGAACCGAAGAGGATTGCCGTTCCCTCCGCTGTCTCAATGTGGATCCGTTTCCTCCGACTTCCGGTGTCTTTCGCCGATAATTTCGTCGAACTTTCATTCTCATCTATAAGATTGTCCTGTAGCGAACAGAGAAAAGAGACGTCGCGAGTCTTCTGGACGATAAACGGCAGTTCGTGTATGACGGGACCTTCTTGCGTGAGGACACTGGTGCGTATCGGTGGTTCGAACTTTTTGGTTATCTGACGACCGGAACTGATGAACCTCGTGGCAAATTTCGAGATTGTTCGGGGTCGTGAAAGACCGAAGCGGCAGAGGAAAAATCTTGCAATCATTGTGAATTTCCCCGTGTCAAGAATTGCATAGATACATATACGTTTCCAAGCATATTCACACGTGTCGGGATCGGCCCCTTGACGATTGTCCGATTTTCTTATCGACAATCTTTTCCTATGACGCACTTGTCCATAACGACCAGGGCTTCTGTCAGACTGATGGCAGTTGCAGGAATGCGTTTACCTAATGTTTACCGACTGAAAAACATCCGGCCCCTACCACACTGGACTATGGATATAGAGGAGGAAAATAAAGAGACACATACTTATCAGATTAATTAAACGGATCCTGGCATTCACAATCAAAAGAACAATCTCATGGGAAGCAATAGGCGTATCAGCTTCCCGGGAGAATATGTTTCTTTCGATCGTACTCACCAGCGCCTGTAAAAACAATCGATTACAACTTATTGTACTTCACTCGGTATAAAAATAGCAGTTTTACGCGCGTGAAGAGTGCGTAAAACCCCCATTTTTACACCTTGTGAATTACAATTTGGTACGATGCTCGTACGAAAAACTTTTACATAACGCATGTGATTGCACGACTTCACTCCACTGCAAAGTCACACTCATCAGAAAACGTTTTATTGCATTAGGATCGTAAATTTGTTATTACCAACCGCACTATTTTACATCTTTTTTCAACATTTTGTTTAATTAATTTTTTTAATTTTTGGTAGGATGCCCAGATGACGCCGGTCGAAAAATGAGATTTTCAAATCGTCGGTGACGTTTGCCACAGATAAAGTCATTCTCGGTTGAAAATAATACATTGGCTAGAACGGAGGAAAAAGCGTGATTTTCACCAAGTGCGAGGTTCGCTGTCCGAGCGAAGCGAGGGTAGCACTCACACGAGATGAAAAAGCGCTCCTCCCATGTGGTGTACGATCAATTTTTTTCCGACTATGCTAAAAAGTGGCGATATTGTTATGCCTGCAACGGGGTGGAAAGTGACCGATTCTTGACGAGCGAGCGGAAAAGTAAATTAGCGGGATAAAAAGTGAAACTTTCCCCTCCCCCCCTCCCCCCTAAATTACTTTTCCTCCCGCTCGTAAAAAATCGGCCACTTTCCATCTCATTTGAAACCATAAAATAGGGCCTCTTTAACCTAGTCGGAAAAAAATGAGATTTTCAATCCGAAAGTGACGGTTGCCCCAGATAAAATCATTTCCGGTCGAAAAATAATATTTTCAAACCAGAAGTGATGTTTTCCCTACCTGTGGACAACATCACTTCCGATTAGAAACGTGACGGTACCTATCGTCACGTCTGATTGAAACATACATTTACTGGCCCAAAAGTGACGTACGTTCAGTATGACTTCGCTTTCCGTCGAAAAATGAGTTTTCGGGACGGGCACACATCTTTCGACTAGAAATACCTTCATCTAGTGCAAACGTCACTTCCGGATTGGAAATCGAATTTTTCGACCGGAAGAGACGTCATCTACTAATCCTACCAAAAATTTGAACAAAAAAATTAACCAATTTTAAAAAACAAGTTGTAAAATACCGCGTTCGGTAAAATAAGTTGTCATCGACCGTTTGCACCGACGCTGGTAAGTATGATTGAAACAAAAACATTTTCATGGGTACCTGATCCGACAATCGTTAGTATGATAAGTATGTTCCCCTTTTCTTTCCTCGTCTGGTTCAATAGTCCAGTATGGTAGGAGACTGATGTTTTTCAATCGGTACACATTAGGTAAACGCGCTCCTACAACATGTGCCTTCAGTCTGACGGGAATCTTGACCGTTATGGACAAGTGCGTCATAGGAAAAGATTGTCGATAACAAAATATTTTAAGAACATAGAGAATCCGGCTTAGAAACGATTTGCGTAATGAATAAAAAATAAATAAAAACCGATGAAAAAAATTACAAATAATAAGGCATGAACCCATGACGCTTCGATCATGGCTCCCAGAATTTCGTGAACTTAACCACAAATTGCTTATAGAAGAATATAAGTGTTTGCGGCATATGTTTATTCGCACCCTTGCTTAAACTATTCGATAAAAGCTACATTCAGTTCAAAGCAGCCTTGCTGAGTCATCCTATAGTATATAAGATTCGGATACATGGTGTTTCTCTAACTTAGTTACATTTTTGCGGAAATGTGTTTTTACTGAAATGAAGTTGGCGTCAATAACACCCTAAAAAATTTGTTTTTATTCTTTACGTGAAGTTGTGGAGTTGTATCCAATAGTTATGGCTATGGTAAATGGGGGGCAATGAGGATCACATTGTGGGCGAGTGCTCGAGCGATGAAAGCCGTGCAGACACTGCAATACCTCAATGGGCCATAAAGCCTCTCTTTACCTAAATGGATCGTGTACGCGAAAATATAGCCTCTGCACACCAAGTCTGTGATCGAGCCTTCTCGGGAACGCGTTGTTAATCTCTACGGAGAGAACGGATAAGATCTCAGTTGAAAGCAGGCCCAGAGTAGGCGTTTTGGACAGTTTCATCGGGGGAAGGTTCCGGGTATCCTTTCCGAAAGGTGTTCTTGAATATGGTTCTGGATGATGACTTCGGCCATCAGCAAGGCAAGTCCATGTGGTGCATGTCGGGATGAAGTTCGTATATGTGAAACGATACAACATGTACCGATGTATTTTCCAAAAGATTGTCGACGCGAGGCTCTTTTAGTAGTAATAACCAACGACCATACCATGTTGATCATACCAGTTCTCGTCCGATCACTGAAGTCAAGCAACATTGGGCGCGGTCAGTACTTGGATGGGT
>JAPYZD010005218.1:0-10189 GCA_030522725.1 Ichneumoninae sp. B BG-2022a | reverse complement strand
GCAGCCATCTGAAGTGCGAAGCGATTTTTAACCATCCCGATCGGTTAATAAATCGGTGGGCCGGATTCGAAATTTCTACGACGGCCTTTAGAACATTAATTTCTCAAAATAATGTATGTAGAACAGACACAATATCCACGCTCAAATAAAATTTCCATATAGAATTAGCGGAGGCGTTTGCATAATACAGTTAAAAAGTTTTATAATACAATGATTTTTATGAGAAATGTCCAAATTCCGACGGGCACGCGTTCCGTACGCACCATCTAGGAACTCGTCGCGACTGCATAGTACATGAAAATTCGAATCTCTCCTCATGAATTAAGTACCGAGTTTCCACCGTGAGGGATATCGGGCCGAGATTTACTCTGAACTAGTGGAAAAATTCTAGTAGACTCAAAATTCACTTATGGGATTGGCTGTTGACTGGAAAGTTTCGAATTAACTAGAATTTTACAACTAGTTCAGACTCGTTCCAGTCCTTTCTCACTGACGGTGGAAACTCGGTAAAGGTTGAGCGAAAAGCGATTGCGACAGTTTGTGACAGGGAAACCAGCTAAATTACCGACGCTTGGAGAAGCGAGTAATGCAGATATCTGAGGTGCTTTCGATTTGCCGTTATAATGATGGTGCGCATGCGCATAATCGTTTTGTGGTACGAATTTCCACCAAAAACCGGCTGAGCGCATGCGCAATGGTCATTTTTCGGTGAAAATTCGTACCAGAAAAGGACTATGCGCATGCGCAGTCACGTTGTAATAACGAAAAAACGCCAAATCGAAAGTAGCTCTGATTGCGTCAAAGGTATAGTTATTCGCCGATAGATGTCGGTGAAGTGTTGAGACTATCGAAATTGAGTCTGAGTATCGAAGGTGAGTAGCGGAACCGCGGTCGTCACAACCATGCACATGTACCCACATCTATGGTCAATAACGATAACTACGGTTTAAAGCAAACGAAAGAATGAATTAAATCTCGTTTCTCACTGGGATGCGCGAGTTCTTTTCTCTCTCAACACGTGGATCGCAACAACTGACATACACGTAACCTTTCTCTATTGTAAAAGCTATTTTTTTTATCTCATTTCCCTAATTGTCGTCAAGTGTAAAAATTGTCATAAAAAGTGTTATCACCGATAAAATATGGGAAAATTGGGACCGCGTTTGAGCAGTAGAAAAAAAGCCAAACGGTGGATAAAGGGCCAGAGCTCGAGCTCGAATCCGCAAACAAGGAAACATCGTGAGCAAGCACGTTCCCGGTTTTTTCAAGATAATCCTGGTAATCTACAATATTGGATCGTTTACATACATCTGTTGTTTGACATAAGACCGAACTAAACTAATTTGTTTCTATGCGGAGGTTCGAAGGGACTGACGAGCGAAAAATTACGCAGACACGATGCTATCCAGGGGGTCCAGCCCGCGAAGATTGACGTCGACGAAGATAGAAGTACTGTCGCTAGTACTTTCAAAACCTTTGATACCTTCGCGAGCGACTACAGCAACTGTTCCAATGTCTCATTCAGCAGGTAATGACACTTTTGTTTAGATTTTTTCTTTTTTCCATCAATTAAATTTTAATTGTATAGAGGACTGTGGGAGAAACAATTCGTTTTGTTTTTAGGTTCTTAAATCACTTTCAATCTACCTCTCTGATCCACAAGGAAATGCTGGCCATATTAGCTGCCGTCACGGATGTTATCAAACAGAAAGGAGGAACGGAATCTACCACTGAATATTATGCCGCTTTGGTGAGCTGAGACTAAATATATAAAACTAGATAGCGACAAAGAGATTATGAAAAAAAAAAATTGTGGCACGCTAAATGTGTACTCTGTGTTGCTTTACTCTCCGTCATAAAATTTTTTGCACTATTTAAAGCCTTGCAAAACTTTGTTTATCAGATGACCACCCTGGAATCGGCAGACTCTGAAGAATCGGTAGCTGCTATACTCTCGCTATTGGGAATGGGGCTGAAAACTGTACCAAAGAGTGTATTGAAACTGCAATTTGGTCAGGCGAGCCAGATATTTTTCCATGTTCTCACCAAATATGCAGACAGTGAAAATTTTCTCATCTTACGTCACGTTAGTTAATAACCGCTATCATGTGTGACACAAAAAGCTCTGAAAGACAAAGATAAAAGTTCCACCTCATTTTGCAGTGCATCGGATGCCTGTCACTCTTATTGAGAGCGCAGGAAACAACGATGTGGTCGAATTCTTCGACTCAGCAAGTACTTAATGGTATTCTGGCGTTTACCATTCATGCCAAACCGAAAGTTCGTAAAGCTGGTCAACACGCTATATGCGCTATTCTCAAAGGTAAAAGTTAAACACTCAAATTTTTGTATAACATATTAACTTTTCTATCATTTCGATTTTATTGCACAGGGAGTGACATAATGAGAGAAAACGATCCTCCGGCTTATCATCCGGCTGCAGCTCAGATAGCAAAGCACTGTCTCTCGCAGTTAGAAAGCACTGGACAGCCCGGTAGCATAACTACCATTCTACACATTCTCACGCTACTAAAAGATATCGCCCATCAGTTACCAAAATCATACGTCAAGTCCATGTGCGAGGCGCTACTTCGGATCATGACATTGAATAACGTTCTCGTGACTTCCTGCTGCCTCCAAACTCTTCACAGTTTGTTTGTATCCCGACCCCCCGAAGCTGTACTTCCGTCACAGTTGAATGCACAGATCATTAATGCATTGTATGATTATCAACCGGCACCTGGAGACACGCAGCCTACGTTGGCTTGGCTTGCCGTGATGCAGGAAGCTCACTGCAATCTCGTGGTGTAAGTATTCTCAAAAAACATTATCGCTCGAGGGAACAAAGTTCTAACGTATTTGTAACATTACAGGAACAATGTCAATCTATGCGCTGCCAATATTCCTCGAATCATTGAAAAATCTACGGAACTTTGGCTGTCAGATAAATCGGAAGTATTGACTGCTGCCTCGCACAGTGTTAAAATTGTTCTTCAAGTGTGCCTGGCACCTATTTGCCTAACTGAACAACTAGCGAGAAAGTATGAAGCCACTTTGAGCAAAACTTTCCAGTTTATTCAATTGGGTATGAAGTATCAGTTCAACGGAGCCTGGCATCATGTTCTTCATCTTTTGGCTGTCCTCTTTCAAGTAATACGATGTTCTATGTGTTATAAAAAATGGTTTTCTAGTTACTGAAACCTGCTATGTACATATGTATATAGACAATCCTTATATATATACATAATAATATTTATATCGAAATTTCAGGTCGCCGGTAAAACTTGCAAAAACGAGCTCTCCACGATACTCGTTGACTTGGCAGAATTGCGAGACTCGTACAAGTTTACTTACAACTCGGAGGTCGAGTATGCCGTCGGCGCCGCTGTAAAATTCATGGGACCGGAAATAGTTTTGAAGAAAATACCGCTGCTGGTATGACTGATTAACATCAACTTCTAAAAGACAAACGTTGAAGCGTAATACTGATCACGCCCTTTTGTTTCTTGGTAGTCGATATATCTGGGCCCTCTTCCAAAGGGCCAAAGATTGAACCGAAAATGTAATTTCTTTTTATCCAGACGAATGGTGATGCCGTTGACTTGAAGCGAAGCTGGCTGTTGCCGGTATTAAAAGATTGCACTACTCAAGCGTCTCTAGGATACTTTATCGAATCGCTACTCCCTTTAGCTACCATGTGCGAGTAAGTTTGGCCCAATAACGGTTAATTATTTTACCGCAATTGATTACTTTCCCTTTTTTATCGATACTAGGAAGAAATCAATAGAACTAAAAGCTCGCAACGATGGAATCGGTGCTCACAGCTACGAGTTGCTGACATCACAGATTTGGGCGTTGCTCCCGAGCTTTTGTAACAATCCCAGTGACATAAAGACCAGTTTCAAGGTACGTAGGATTTATTTATGAAAATTTCCTTTTTTTTTATTCGTTTCAATTTTTTTTTAAAGAGTATCGCCAAGATTCTGGGCATGGCGATAAGCGAGAGAAAAGATCTGAGGCTATCGGTAATGGCCTCCTTGCGAAAATTGATTGCCTCGTCCGCCGAAAGTGGCAAAAGTGAGGACCTTGAGGAATTGTCTCGCTTCGCCAAGAACTATCTTCCTCTTCTCTTCAATCTTTATACCACAAAGCCGAATGGCTCGGACGAGGAAGGTCAACGACTCGCCGCGTTCGACACCATCAAAGTTTATCTCACAATAACGAGTAAAGAATTGGCTGGCGAGCTGTTCGATCGAGCCTTGGCGAGATTGGATGAACCCGGGGTCGACGAATTTCTTAAACAGAGCATTTTCGATTTAATCAGAGTTCTGACACAGTTTACTGACAGCGATAGGCTGAAAATTCTGTATGAAAAATGTGTGCAGTTGATTATGGACAATAAAAATCAGAAGGAGCAAAAGAAAGCCTACAGGTGAGCCCTGCGGAAGTAGATACGGGTATTGACAAAAAAAGACGACATCTATAATTTATCGATAACAATGTCTCTGAATTTCTTAATTTTCAGGTTTTTGGAAGAAATTTGCGGCAGCTCTAGCCAAGTCTGTAAAGAATTCGTTACGGAAAATCGTCGTGCCATACAAAAAGTATTGACGAAATCTGCACCGATGACTATAGCATCTAGCAAAGCTGTGAGTTTAACATTTTGTGGTGCAATATTATCATATATCTGAAGCACACAAAGGTAACTGTGTCGTTCATCGTTAGGCGCGTCTCCGCTGTATGGATCATCTGATAAAAAGCGACCCTCAGATCGAAAAAACTAAATTCCTCAAAACGATTGTTCCCGAAGTAGTGCTGTGCATCAAAGAGATAAATGAGAAATGCCGTAACTCAGCTTACCAGTTGCTCAACACGATAGCTGACAAGGCCCTCACTATTCCCGAAAATTTCAAGGAATACGTCGAGGTACTGATCGCCGGTCTCGGAGGATCGCCGAGTTATTGCAGCGCAACTTTGCTAGCACTCGCTTCCATCACGTACAAATACAATGGTGAGTCATTGTCTCTTCGAGCTCAGGACCAAATGTGTGCACATGTTGTATTCGGGTATTTCCTTTTTTTTTTCTCAGGTATCATCGGAGTTGAAACAGTTGAGGAAGTCCTGGGACACGCGTGTACTCTGCTCACTGGGCAAACGAGAGAAATTGCTCTTTCGGCTCTGAGTTTTATCAAAGTTTATCTTTCGGCGTTTCCTTCGACCGTAATAGGACCCACGTTGTCGCGCATTGTAAGTTTTCTTCGAGCTTTATATCGTCATAACCAAAGTATGATAATAGTCATTTTGGAAATGGATCGCAGATACAAGCTCTATCCGGAATGACCGAAGATTGCAAACGACACTTTAGACAAAAAGTACGCGATATACTCGTGAAGCTAGGGCGACAGTTCGGCATCGAGACGGTGGCAGGCTTAATACCAACGTCCGACGAGATGATGCACAAAAGGCTGAAAAACATTCGGAAGATCGAGGCGAGAAAACAGAAGGACACGGATAGCAAAAAATCTAAGGAAGCGGACGATAGCGACGATGAGTTCAATGTCAAGAGAAGGCCCAAGGGCGTGGATGAAATATTGGCTGACAGCGATGAAGAATTTGAGAACGCGGAGACGGATGATACCGAAAACTATCAGAAGAAATCAGCACGAAAGAAGACTTGGATTAAAGAAGACGGAGACAGTATTGTCGATTTTGTGGATCCGACTGCAGCTAGAAATATCACCGGTCAGCTTTATTCACATTTTGTGTGATAACGATGATAACAAATAATAATAATAATAATAATAATAATAATAGCTTAAATTCCTCGTTTTGTATTTTAGCTACCAAGCCGGGTCATTCGAGCTCATATACCCAGAAACAAAAAGTCAAGGATCACGGATTCAAAACTGCCGGAGATGGTCGTCTCATTATCAAGGATGGCAGCGACAGTGACAGTAGTGATACTAATGACAAGAAGAAAAATAAGAAACTGTCGTTTCTTGGTAGCGACGATGACGACGACATTGGTAAGGTTCATTAATCGCTTATCGTTTACTAAATAACGAATATCTACACAATTAGACGTCAATTTTGCAGACGACGGCGCCAAGTCAACAGTCTCTTCGAAGACTGGTAGGAGAAAGCGGAAGCTGAGCGAAAGCACAGATACAAGCAGTATGAGACCGACATCAAAGTATCAAGGTGAGCGTGCGCGCTCGCACACACATACGATAAATAAACTGTTGATTGTACTACAGCTGTTTATTCTTCTCGTAGCTGGTGGAATGGGTATCCATCGACCGGTGAAAGCTTTCAAAGAAAATAGTTCCCCCGGTGCGGAATACCGATCACAAAAAGCCAGGGGCGATATAAAAAAGAAGGGCAAGCCAGATCCGTTCGCCTACGTACCGCTGACGAGGGCAGCTCTAAACAAAAGGTATCGAATTGAATTTATTCGAACGTCATACAGCCTACACCACAAGCCTACAACAAAATGTTTCTCTCATTTACAGAAAAAAAATTAAGAGCGCGGGACGATTCAAAAACATAATATCTGGAGCGAAGAAGGGAGCTCATGTCGGTAGCAAAGGACAACGAAGATCGCAGTAGATGGCGCAATTATAAGTAACATAAAACATGCCGCTCAATAAAATATACCGTTCGTTACATCGAGATCATGTTGACGAACGCGCTCTTTGTTAATTGAACCACGGAGCGGGACGATCAGGTTTTTCTTCTTATTTTATCAATGTTTCCATTTGCTTACCGGTAAATTATTTTTTACGTATCGGTCTTCACTGTTGTGGAAATCCTCTGTAACGAGCCCATTCTTGGGTTTACCGGCTCTCCCAAACTAGTTCAATCCGTTATTTCGCATCCCGTGGAATTAGCAGGACCACTCGTCGCCATCAACTGCTGGTCAATCCGACAGGCCACAGTCCAGAAATCAAATGTTAGATAATTTCATGGATATTCTTGGCCCATAAGCATAGCTCAGCAGGAAATTGGTTGTCCGAACATGTTGGACAAGTCTGCAAGAATTATTATCTATTTATAACACATTATTAAACTGATAATAGTGATAATCAACGATTTGCGCATTTCGTTTTTCATAGAGTATAGGAGAAATGAAACATTACTAAATTTTCCCCGCGAAAATTGCCAGTCATGCGCGCTAAACGATACTCATATGAATACGTATGCGTATGAAGATGTAAGTTATCCGAAAAATGCCCATTAGCGTTCTCAACCGGACCTGCAATTTTTGTCCACAAAGACGCTCCAAAACAAAAAATCAAAACTGGAGCATCGGCGAACGATACGTGAATGGTCGATGGCTTTTCCCATTCGTACCTCTCGTCACACAGGTTGCGCAAAAAAAATTAGTTATCAAAAAAGTGATCTCAATGGATTCCATATGTATATCTGGACGATATCCGAAGGCAGCCCTTCTTTACCGGACAATTCTTTCCACCAGAGCACCGAACCAACACATTCGTTTCTCCACAAATAATTGCCTCGACAGTGCGATTCCATTCGAGCAGTTGCGTGCAGTGTTTTGGTGGAATGTCATCCGATTACCGCGGAACGTAACGGTATAGCAACGAATCAGAGTCCTCCATGTTGCTGACTGCTTGGCTAGTACTAGTAGTTCTGCTACTAGTGCTAGTACTTAACGGTGCGTTATACTTAATAGCTGCATAATATCAAAGCGACGATTTTATTAATAGCCTTTGATAATCAAGATGACCAAAATATACAATCAAGGCGAAAAAGAAAATAAGATGTACGAACAATTGAGACGGCGATCGATTTATTTGTCATTATAAGTTTTCTTTATGATTACGGATAGATATGTTAATTGAAGTAATGCGTTTTTCTGCGTTCCTACATTTCATCCATACACATTGGGCACGTCTGAAATTACAAACAATAATTGTTATTTAAAAAATAACAGGACGTTTTTATACTTATATATTTTATAGACGAAGTAATTGCTATTACCGTGAAACCACTAGCATCCATTGTGTCCCAGCATGTTGTATGAACTTGATGCCCATTGCAAGCCAAATCCCGTGTCTTGTCATTGTCCACAAAGTCCTTTCGACAGTCAGCACATATTTGACGATTTAGCCCTCGATTTCTCAATCTGCACAATTGAAAACACAATTGATAGTGCTTTTCGATAACATTTACTATGTCTATTGAAGCAGTGAAATTTCCTTGCCCTTCATTTTTTCGTGGTCTCATTGACGCGTCTTCGTCGATGCGTGAAATCACGCAATATCTGCATACCTGTCAATTATAAAAATAACAATTAAGTGTTGAATAGAATTAACAAAACCATTGTTACTCTTACGTCAGTCCAGTTGAATGTTGTGGAATGACCTTTTGATGGTCTCGTAATTGCAACGGCGCAAGTATGATGCATATAATGATTACAAGGCAATTGAAAGCCAGTGACGTTGTTAACATCCCCTTGACATATACCGCAGGGACCAAGTACCACTATCCTGTAATATATAAGTATACAAATGATTTGTCAGAATTTCGTAAGTGTGTGTGTGTGTGTGTGTGCGTCTGCGTGCGTGCGTGCGTGTTTTTCTTTCTCATAACTCCCCTCTTTAAGGCTTTAGCTTTCTCTAAGCCTTCCAGCCTCGATTCTCATCAATCTTTGAAATCCCTCGCTTGTAAAGTTCGCGACTACAATCACTGTTATTCCCCCATACTGTATCGCATTTGTTGTTTGAGGCAGCAGAGAAACTGCAGAAAACCAACGCCGATACAGCCGGTCCTTCCAACAGAGTCTTGATGTTTGTATTCGATACTTCGAGTACAAACACCAATCCTCAGAATTCGACCGCACGCTCAACGGTTCCAATGCGCCAGTTAGTGCACGCCTAAGCGATCGCCCATTCAAGTGCTGATCGCTAACGATTCAGCTTGACTCTGGGGATCACCAAAGCCGCACACCAACCGGGCATCCAACGCTGTCACTCACTGTCGGTTTAGTGTATTGGCGGCGCGTCGCGCCATCTGGACGGTCAATCCAGGAGATTTTCACAACTAGACCATCTCAAAATCAGACGTTTTATGGTTTTATGATACGAGTACGTAGGAAGCAAACGAGGAATTCCCAATCTACGTTCCGGAATTCCATATTTTTGTTTTGTTTTATTTATTGTTTAGTTTTTCTTTTCACAATGATTTTACCTTGGCGTCGGTGGTTGCAGAGGCAACGGTTCTTGACGGTTTTGATTTCGTTGCTGTTGTTGTTCCCAAGAATGATAAGTAGCTGCGGCGATTGCAAGAACAACTCCGAAAACTCCTGCCCCGATTAAGATGGCAGCATGCGGCCACATTCTTGTAAATTTATCAAATTAACTTAAATTAACTTAAATTACAATAGCTTTTACCGTTAAAGTTAAAACGTGGTAGTGTTGTCACGGAGACGAATAAAGTAACATTGACCGCGTCGCGACAAGTACACCTCTAAACGTGAGGCAGTAGTTTAACTTACTGGCTTACAGTTCAATGTCAAATATCGCTGCCATAATACACTCGCGTATCGCGCGCACAAGTAAAGCTACGTACGATATAGTAAAGTATATTCGCGACACCGGTGGGCAAACTCTATTACCATTACTCTCTTGCTGTAGTTCGGAGGTTCAATCGGTATTCTTACAATTGAAGGGACAATTTTTTCGTCGTTCTTATATTATCGTCATTCGCGTGTATTTATTTCATAAATGTACACGCTGTATTATAAACGAGCTATAATAACAAAATTATCACACAACAGATGCGATCTCAAGTGTTACATAAATGGTAGATTTTGTTTCCTTTCTTTTTCTACATATTACATTAAAACGAATCTAATACGTTCGTCCACGACGACGGATATTTTGTTTTTTTTCTTTTCTTTTTTTTTTTTATGTAAAAAGTGTGGTCCTCGGTTGTCACGCCGACCGGAGGGGCCGAGTCAGTTTACAATAATTACACATTATCAATAATCGATATGACGAACGACGCACGAGAGACACGTGTGTCTTGACACACTTGGTAATTATTTCAAGCATATCGTATTAGCACTCACCGTCACGTAATTATCCAACAGTATGTGTGTGTGTGTGTGTGTGTGTGTGTGTCTATATATATATATATATATATATATATATATATATATATA
>JAPYZD010005217.1:0-15306 GCA_030522725.1 Ichneumoninae sp. B BG-2022a | reverse complement strand
AATTTGTTGGGTATGACTGTGCATTTAAATTGCGAAGAATTAAGCTGATGTGAAACACAGGGTGGATTCACCAATAGTCGTTTCGGACATGCCATCAAATCATTTTTTATTCAGATCTATCTCCGTTGGTTTTTTATTTATTTTTTATTTATTTTTTTAAATATGGATAGTAACATTTGTTGGGCGTGACTGCATATGTAAATTGTGAAGAATTCAGGTGATGTAAAACACAGATGGATGGACCAATAGTCGTTTAATGCCGTCAAATCATTTTTTTTTCAGATCTGTGTCCGTTGGTTTTTTTCTTTTTAATATGGATAGTAAAAATGGATAGTATAATTTGTTGGGTATGACTGTGCATTTAAATTGCGAAGAATTAAGCTGATGTGAAACACAGGGTGGATTCACCAATAGTCGTTTCGGATATGCCATCAAATCATTTTTGATTCAGATCTATCTCCGTTGGTTTTTTTTTAAATTTTATTTATTTATTTTTTATTTTTTTAAAATATGCATAGTAACATTTGTTGGACGTGACTGCATATGTAAATTGCGAAGAATTCAGGTGATGTAAAACACAGATGGATGGACCAATAGTCGTTTAATAGTCGTATGGATAGTAAAATTTGTTGGGCGTGACTGCATATTTAAATTTAGCTGATGTGAGACACAGGGTGGATTCACTAATAGTCGTTCCCGACATGACATCAAATCATTTGTTTCAGATCTTTTTCTTTGTTTAACATTGTTAGTAAAATTTGGTGGTTGTGACTGCATATTTAAATCACGAAGAATTAAGATGATGTGAAACACTCTCCCTACCGCCCATCCCGCACTGAGACGCCAACATAAACTGCTATGCTTTTTGTTTTCTAAGGTGCTCAAACTTTACTGTCTAGCAGAAATATAGATTCTACAGTGGGCTTGTACTTCCTTTGGACGCTAAAGTTTCAAGCAACCTTAAAAAAAATTGCATTAAAGTTTTTATTATCGACCGCGGGATTTTGCATGACATTAATAGAGGATGTTTTTTAAATCCATTTTAATTATAAAATGGTAATTCAAGTGTAAAAAATTTGCGCGACGAAAAATACATCAGGACAATTTTTTTTTACTTTTTTAGATTTTTTTAGGGATACTTTCAGGATTTTAGTGATAGCGCGATTTGTCAAAAACTTTGATAATTATAATTTCCATATAAGCCTTTTTCGAAACATTATGTGTACAAGTAGTGACTTACAAAATAACCGTACATTTTTATTTCCACGCCGTAAAAGCGGCATAAAACCGCGAGATGGTTTGATTGTTCGGGCTCTCGTACTACCGGTATATTGTGAAAACAATTTATGCACGCGAGTACGCTTGTAAACTGTGCAGCGCTGGATGTACGAGAGGGCTCAATGCTGAAGTGCCTCGTTACTCACCCGAGCGTGTACTTCGACGGTTACCTTGTACGAGAGTGTTACAATAAACTATCCGAAGCTCTCTCACTGAGCGGCACTCGAAGGTGTAAAAGTATTAAGGAGGATTGAGAGGTGTGGAAGCGTGAGATTTCTTATATTCCACACTGTGGCTGGCGCCTCGAATTGCAATTTTTTCCTTCGAACGGACGGAACAATTATTTCCTTCTTTTCACATAATAATTTTTTTTGTATTGCAGATAAGTCGCGACGGCTTTTTATTTCTTAGCTTTTCCATTTTGCCCCGTTATACCCGATTGTTCGTCGGGCAGACACGAGGCCTCTCTGTCTCACGTTCTCGCTTACACACATGCGTCCAGTACACAGTAAAATAGGCACCAACATTTATTTTCCATAAACGGCCGCAATTATTTATTTGTTAATTGTACAAACTAAAATTTCGTCCATTTTACAAAATTGTTTGTTAATTTTACAATTTTTTGTTGCTGTAAAAGTAAAAATAAAATTATTGTGGACATGTCTAAAAAAATAAAATATATAAACAGTTTGTCCAATTTACTGGTCTTTTTTTACTATGTACTCAATAAAAATGCGCTCGTAAAACCCGTGACGCTTTTTGTTTCTTAGCTTTTCAATTTTGCCTCGTTCTACCGAACTATTCGTCGGATACACAAGAGGCCTTTCCGTCTCACGTTCCCGCTTCGACCCATGCGTCCAGTGCACGGTAAAAGAAAGACCGACGTTTCTTGTTCACAAACATTCACAATTATCTTCTTGTTAATTTTACCAAAACAAAAAAAAATGCATTTGTACAAAAATTTTTAGTAATTTTACAATTTTTTTGTTTGTAAATTTAACAAGAAAATAATTGTGGACAAAAAGAGTTTGTTAAAAGTACAGATCTCTTTTACTGTGTACTTAGCACAAATGCACTCGTAAAACCCGTGACGCTTTTTGTTTCTTAGCTTTTCCATTTTGCCCCGTTCTACCCGTCTATTCGTCGGACACACAAGAGGCCTTTCCGTCTCACGTTCCCGCTTCGACCCATGCGTCCAGTGCACGGTAAAAGAAGGACCAACGTTTCTTGTTCACAAACATTCACAAATATTTTCGTGTTAATTTTACCAAAAAAAAATCTTGCATTTGTACAAAAATGTTTAATATTAAAAAAAAAATTGTTGTAAATTTAACAAGAAAATAATTGTGGACAAAAAAAGTTTGTTAAAAGTACAGATCTCTTTTCCTGTGTACTTAGCACAAATGCGCTCGTATAACACTTGACGCTAAAGTGGTCTTCCTTCTTGCACGCGTTCTCTCCCCAGTCCCCCTATAGAAACGCGAGGAGCACCGAGCACAGCCATAGT
This sequence comes from Ichneumoninae sp. B BG-2022a, assembly GCA_030522725.1. Taxonomy (NCBI): domain Eukaryota; kingdom Metazoa; phylum Arthropoda; class Insecta; order Hymenoptera; family Ichneumonidae; species Ichneumoninae sp. B BG-2022a. Next base: position 12,521 of record JAPYZD010005217.1, on the reverse strand, counting down.
GCAGCTTGCCTTGCGTACTGAGAAATTCAAGAGTATAACCATAAGCATGCGTCGAGTGCTTGCTATCTGTGTCCGTGCCTCGGCGAGGCTTATTTAGCCAAGCTCGAAACAAGGGAGAGAATTGGATGCGCATAAAACATCGCGGTTGTCCGATAACTATCAATCTAATTACATCTAACTCTATAACACTATTTTCATTATTTTAATTCAATCGAGAGAGATGCTAATTAAATTTAATTACGATCAACGGGTTATTTAAGTTAAATAAGCATGCACGAGGGTGTTCCGTGATGAATTAATCATTTATTTATTTAGAATAATATCGAAGAGAAAATTTTGCCGATTTATTAAAACGCGATTTGAAAAGGCTTCGATGAAACTCGTTCGCTGACCACCGGTGACTGTCGCGTTAAAGTTCCTTAATTTTTTGTGGAATTTTTTAAATTCAATTATTTTAATTTTTTTTTTAATTTTTATTTATTTTTTCCCAACTTGTTCTCGCGTTTCTTCTCGGATTCGCCGCCGGCGGCTGTGACTCCGCACCGGCACGTTTTACTGTACGCGCAGACGCATGCAGTGCGCACGAGGTCGGCGCACGTAGAGCGAACGAGTGCGAATGCAACGACGATCCACGCTGCTGCGAGTGCAGCACTCGCAGTCCCTCATGCACCCGGCTGCATCGAACCTGCCTCGGGTGAGAGAATATGCTCCTGCGAGTCGCACAGTCCGTTTCCCTCGCGCGCTTGCGATATGACGGGTTGTGGGGGTAATGCGGGTCACGATTGATGCAAAGGATCCACTGTAAAAAAAAATATTCCTATGAAATTTAATGTAGCGGTACTGGAAGTTTTTATGCAAAAAACTTGTACGTTAAATTTCATGTACAGTTGTGATGAAACATTAATGTTTATCGTTATAAAAACATTGGAAATACTTTATTTTTTAAATTATTTACATTAATTTTACTATAAAAGGACTCTTTTTATAATTTAGTTTAATTTCGATGAAAATGTATATTAATTTTTCGTCGCAATTGTAGATTAAATTTAATGTACCAGTTTTTGCATGAAAACCTCCAGTCCAGTATATTGAATTTGCAATTTTTTTTACAGTGATATGAATAAACGATCTATAGCCACCCATCTTCGCAACAGCTTTCTAAGAAATATAAAAATTGAAATCATTGAGATGGTCGCATCGAGTCGAAATAACTTAACAAAAAAAAAAATTGTAGAAGTAAAATTGTTAAATATACACTTAAAAAAATGGTTTAACGTACGGGATTGGAAGTTTTTATGTAAAAACTGGTATATTAAATTTAATATAGAATTCTTTTGAAATAGTAATGGACTTTTAGAGTGAATTTAAGTAAATTATTGGAATTAAAGTACTTTTATAGTAAAATTAAACTAAAGTATTTCTAAAGATTTCTAATATACTGTACGTTAATTTTTCATCACACTTATCCATGAGATTTATTACACCGGTTTACGCATAAAAACTTTCAGTATCAGTGCATTAAATTTCATACGAATTTTTGTTACGTGCATGCGTTATGACAAAATGTTAAAATTAAGGTCCCGATACGTTAAAAAAAGACCCTGGAAGGATGACGATAATGAATAGATAATGAAGAATATGCTCCTTCGCCTCGTGCAGCCCGTTTCCCTTGGGCGTTTGTGACGCGTCGGGTTGGCGGGTAATGCGGGTCACTAATGTTGCAAAGTATCTAAATATACGATCTACTATCCGGGACCATTTTTCCATCAACTCAAAAACAAAAAGAATTCAATTGATCGAGATTGTCGCATCGGCTCGAAAAAATAATGTAAAAAAACATAAAATTCCATAGGTAAGTCGATAAGTATATACATTATGACAAAATACTGCGCATCTTCAATAAAATTATAGTCTCGACACCGTAAAAAAGAAAAAAATCCCGGAGGGTGATCGTAATTAATTCAATGCTTGAACTAGATCCATCCAACGATAATGTTACTCCAAACGTGTCAACTATTTTCTTCCCTCACGCATCAAGATTCCTCGGAATCTTGGGCTCACAAAAAATGTTTATCGATAACGAGCTGCCTATTTTTTTTATTTTTTATATGAGTCAATATGCTCTTCTGCACACACGAGCCGGTTCCCACCTCACAAGCCCGCTGCAGCTGATGCACACACGCAACCACACATGCATACATACCTACGCATACATATACATACAAATACATATATACATTTCTTCATTTTTTTTTTTTTTTTTTCACGCTACGTGTTCAACACTCAGGCTTCGACGAGCGCACCAACCTGCGTCGCGGCTTGTCAGCCGACATCATTATCGATGCCGTGAAGAGTAGCAGGTCCGGACGGCGGAGCAGTGCGAGCCGGCAATACGAGTGCGTACGAGGCTCCGCGTACCCCGCTCGCGAAGCATCATCGGCGTCCGCGTCGTCGGTAACCCGGCATACCGTCGGTTTATTGCGATTTCGTTATTTATATCTCGCTTCGCTCGGCAATAACTAATAGAGACCGTTGGCTGAGCAGGAAGCTCTCCTCCATGCGGAATGAGACTTCGCTTCCCGACTCTCGATCTCCTTCCCTGTTCCACATCGGCAGCTTTACGAATCGCCCCCCGAGGCCATCTTGAAACTCCGCACCCACGTCCAATTTCGCCGCTTGGATATTCTTCAAATTTTATTATTTTTATTATTTAAGGGCTTGCGCCACCGTAAATGGGTAAAAAGGGACGCATATTTCGTAAATTTTTTTCTCGGTAAATATACGCTTTACCGATTTGATTTTTTTAGGGTGGAAGGAGGATATATTAGTGAAGATTTAGGATTTTTTTTTATTCAATTTTATTGTTACTATGTATGTTTTTTTATCGGTAGGCGACATTTTTTTTCGAAAGTTCGTTTGCGGCGGCCTTGATTTCGACTTGTCATTTTATCTGTAAATAAAATGTTTATATTGTTTCTTAACAAATGATATATAATGAAGTTCTTGACGAGGGAAAAAAATAAAAATAAAAAATGGCCAAATGACGACAATTTGAAAAAAAATAGATTTTTACGAATTTTTTTACACTTTGAATCATTTTTTTTAATTATATAAATATACATATTTTTTTGAATATCAAAAGAGTGTATTGAAGTATAGCAGTAAAAATTTTCATAAAAATCCATGAAGCCGTTTTTGAGATATCCCGGCCACCGAATTGAAAATGACGTTTCGAGAAAAACGCATTCAAAGTTCGTCCGCGCCGCCGTTGTGCGTTACCGCCACATTCCACATAATGGTCTCTAACTTTCGTAATTCGTTCAATTTCGATATATAAATTTAACTGAACATTCTTGACACTATAAGCTACTAGAATATAAAAAATAAAAAAATTGAAATTTTACTGTGGCCCTCAAAAAAATCCATTTATCTACTCCAGTGAAAAAAAGGAAAAGTTTCGCCGCCTGAACATTCTTATTTTTGAAATTTTATTGTTGTTATTACTTTTTAAAAATCCATCCCCTTACTCGTGTGAATAAAAAAAGGTTCGCCGCTTGATTATTCTTATTTTTTAAATACGATTTTTTAATTGTTATTTTCATTTCCTTGCTCATGCGAATCAAAAAATAAATAATACTCGGCGCGTGTGCCGTGCGGCGAACACGCTCTCTCAATGGAACGCTGACACTGTCCATCGCGTCGCTCAGGACGCTCGGTCACCTGCGCGATTACGTGAAACTCGCGATCGCGAGCTCAAAGCGCGCACTTTTCCGCACGAGAGTCCACCGAGCGTCGGCGGTTAAATCTATAAATGAAACTAGCCGGGGGAACAATGATCGCGTGAGGTGCGGTTTGAAAATTAAGTCACGCCGAGGAAAGTCGCCGATTTTAATAGATCGTAAGTCCGTCAGCACCTGTGCCCGTTCCGAACACTGTTTTGCACACTAGTAATAAACTTATGTTCATGGTGCTTGTATGGATTTTTTTTTTTTTACCGAGAGTGGTTTCTTCCGACACTGAGAGTCGGCGCGACCGTCGTCAGCGTTTACCCCGTGCCCAATTATTGCCAATAACTTAAGAGACGAGAGCGGGGCGAGCGAGTTCGGGAGACCGGTATCATTCACTCTCCCGCAAGGCTAAACGCAGCAATTTCGTTTAATGGCTCGTAACGAGAGTATGCGACGGGCCCGCGAGAACTCGATCTACGTGAGCGTGTACTGTACCATATAACACCTATACGCGGAGTTGAATCCTATACGGCGAGTGCGCTCGAGCAGCTCGGAGTATTTAGGTGACGAGGAGACAGGACGATGGTGTTATTACATTAAAGCCACTTACATATTTTATTGTAACGATGCGGATGGTTTTTTTGACGCGCGGTCTTGAGATTCACTCGGCCGTCGCGAAGCGGACGATAAATTGCGTGCGGTCAGGTGAGGATTACTGCGAAACTAAATGCGACCGAAACGGAATTGTAAATTGTCCTGGACTTCACAAATAAATAATTGCTTATATAATGTTGTTAATGTATTAAATATGAAGTGAAATTCAAATTTATTAAATTTAAAGTAGATTCACAATGTATTAAATTTAAAGTAAATTCTAAATGTACTAAACTTGAAATAAATTGCAGACTTATGAAATTAAAAATAAATTTCAATTCCAGCAATTCAACAGATTTCTGCAAAAATTTGTAACACCTATACGCGGAGTTGAATCCTATACGGCGAGTGCGCTCGAGCAGCTCGGAGTATTTAGGGGACGAGGAGACAGGACGATGGTGTTATTACATTAAAGCCACTTACATATTTTATTGTAACGATGCGGATTGTTTTTTTGACGCGCGGTCTTGAGATTCACTCGGCAGTCGCGGAACGGACCATGAATTGCATGCTGTCAGGTGAGGATTACTGCGAAACTAAATGCGACCGAAACGGACTTGTAAATTGTCCTGTAATTGTAAATAGACTTCACAAATAAATAATTGCTTATATAATGTTGTTAATTTATTAAATTTGAAGTATATTCTAAATGTACTAAACTTGAAATAAATTGAAGATTTATGAAATTAAAAATAAATTTAAATTCCAGCAACAGTACACCCAGAAAAATAATTTATTTGACGGCCAGCGTTTATTTGGTTAAGTAAAATATTTATTTGATATAAATAAAGATTTATTTCATTTAAGTAACTATTTAGTTAATTTAAATAAATATGTGTTTAAATCAAATAAATATGTATTTAAATCAAATAAATATTTTATTTAAACTAAATAAACGGTGGCCGTCAAATAATTTTTTTTTCTGGGTGTAATGCAACAAATTTCTGCAAAAATTGGTAACACCCATACGCGGCGTTAAATCCTATATGGCAGTGCGTTTGAGACGCCCGGAGTATTTAGGTGGCGAGGAGAGGACGGTAGTGTTGAAATTACATTGAAACCACTTACATATTTTATTGTAACGATGCGGAAGGTTTTTTGACGCGCAGACTTGAGGTTCACTCGGCAGTCGCGGAGTGGACGACCAATTGCATGTGGTCAGGTGAGGATTACTGCAAAACTTAATGTGATCGAAACGGACTTGTAAATTGTGCTGGACCCCATAAATAAATAATTACTTAAAATAAAATTTCATTTATTAAATTTGACATAAATTCCAAATTTATTAAATGTTAAGTAAATTCGAAATTTGCCAAACAAAAAGTTTCAATTGCAGCAACAGCAACGCAACAGATTTATCTGCAAAAATTTGTCAACGGAAAACCACGCTGTTAATAATGATATTTCATGTTTTCGGGACCTTCGCCATGGACAGGAGACCTTCGGGTCATATATCTCGCGGATGCCCTCGCGTTCGCCTCGTTCGATAAGATTAGTCTGTCACCATCGCGGCTATAACATTTTAGACTTCATTAAACTTCCAGCGATAATAAAAAGAGTTAAAACAAAGAAAAAAAGAAGAAAAAAAAGAAAACATTCAGTCACCCGAAATCGAATTATCGTAAGAAAATTTGTGCGCTGCAAATATTTTTTCGGGAAACTGACGTCGTAGGCAGGAAATATATGTTAGCTGATAATACGCATGCGCTCGAAATGTGCTTCCGTCGGCGAAAGATATCGCCGCATGTTAAACCCATCTGAGTGTATGCAGCGTCAGGAGAAACGCTTGCTTGCCCGCAGTCGCATTTACACTTGCACAAACGCACACATGCGTGTGTATGCACACATATGTGTGTAAGCACACATATATAAGTATGCACACATACATGTGCTGCAGACATATATGTGCTGTACACATATATGTGCTGCACACATATGTGTTACTCACATATATATAAGTATACATACATATATGTGTATGCACACATACATAAGTATGCAGACATAGGGAGAGAGCGGGGCTGTATAGGACAGTGGGGCAAACCGGGAAAATGGGTCAAAACACAATTTCCCAATAACTTTTGGATGGTGGCGATGGTGATAAGTGAGGCAAAACGGAGTTGCAAATCCGGATATATCGTTGGGACAAAATGGGACATCGAAAAATTATTGAAAAATTGAGTTTTGCATCACTATCCCGTTTCGCCCCTCTCTCACCTACATAAGTATGCATACGTATATATGTATGCATTCATATACATGTGTGTATACATATACATGTGTGCATATGTATATATGTGTGCATACACACATACATATATAAAAAAGAAAATACGAATACGGCAGCAACAGCGGCTCGGCGATTACAAATGCACGATAGAGCGAAGCCTGGACATCGGAAGCAGCACGCGGATATCGCACGCGAGCCAGCGGAGTCAAAGGGTAGGTTGAGGTGTATTACAGTCGGGTACTGTATTATTGTGTCACCCGACGTGTGTTGTTGCCCCGTGAAAGAGGAAGCCCCGTCGCGAGTTGTGCTCGGATCCGGACAGCCCTGGCCGCGCATGCAACGTCGCCCGCATGCGCGCACATAGTAAATAAAAATCCATTCGATATAAAAAAAAAGACGCCTCGATTTACCGGAAACGACCATCCACTCGCGTCAAATGGATTTTTTTTCGGAGCGCAACGGGCATGTTAACAAAAAATAATAACAACACAAAAATATGTATATATAATAAAAAAAGGAAAAAATAAAAGAGACACAAAAGAAAGCTCGCCCATATGCGTGACGCACGAGGCGGAACGTCCGAGAGGCCGGGGAGGGCGAAGGAGTTTCGTCGGCCGATTGTATAGGCGGGGAGGAGCGAAGAAATTGGCGTTCGGGAAAAAGGAGGCTTTGAAGGAAAGGTATAGATAATAAGGCGCGGTGAAAATAAAATGAGAAATAAGCCAGCGAGGGTAAAGAAAGGAGAGGAGAGAAAGCGGCCGAGGAACGGAGAGAAAGAGGCGAATGGTGAATTAAGTCGGCCGGAGAAATAAATAAAAGTGTCCGTGTGGGTAGTTAGCATCGGCGCGGAATAACGGCCGAGGAAGTGCAGACAAGCCTATAATGCCGGGCCCGAAAAATTCTCCTTCGAACTTTGCAATTAGAGAACATTGTCTGGTCTCCGGGGTTCCTTCGGACTGTGGCCCTCGCCGTTGCACACATGGCGAGAGCCTGGCCGAGCATGCTTTTTGTTAATGCACCGAGGAGTTCCCTCTCGGTGTGCGAGCGAACGCGTTGGATATTACGTTGCCGGGGGGGGGGGGGGGGGGGGAGAGGGAGAGCGGCGGGGGGGGGGGGAGGGAAGGAGATATCGCGCTACAGGCTAGTCCACTGAGGGAGAAGGAGAGCGGCTCGGGTCTGCTATACGACACGTGTGAAACACATGCGTTTTCGCTCCGGGAGTCTCACGTCGAGCCCCTCTGCACCGACTTTTGCCTCTTCCACCTCTTCGCTGCTCGACCGAGAGAATTCCTCGGGGCCCTTCCAATTTATCCATAGATCCTTCTCACCCTCCCGGACTGCACACCGCGACCGTAGGACCGTTCCTTTACATTTTTTTTATTTTTTTTTTGGGCTTCGTTACGGAGGTTTTTCCACTGGGTTGTTTCCGTGTTATCGGTTGCCGGACGAGATTCTCAGGTATCGAGGCGTTTCGTTAATAGGGCACGTTTTATTAAATACTGAGCGGTCCGGGACAGATAATGGGCTGCAGTGAGCATAGGTGAGAGCGGGGCAATATGGGACAAAACTCAATTTTTCGATAATTTTTGGATGACTTATTTTGTCCTGACGATAGATCCGGATTTTCGAGCCTCTTTTGCTCCACTCACAACCACCGACATCATCCAAAAGTTATTGGGAAATTGCGTTTCGCCCCGTTATCCAGTTTTGTCCCATGGGCCCATTTTGCCCCGCTTTCCTCTAGTTTTACAATCGCTGATGTTACTTGGCGCACACAATTTTAAGAACATTCCTCAAGACAGTTCCAATTTATCCATTGATCCTTCTCACCCTCTCGAACTGCACACCGCGACCGTAGGATCGTTCTTTTAAATTTTTTTTATTTTTTTTTTTTGGGCTTCGTTACGGACGTTTTCCCATTAACTTTCCCTGTTATCGGTTGCCGGACAAGATTCTCAGGCATTAAGGAATTTCATGTGCTGTTGGGACGTTTTATTAAATGACCCTGGAATAAATGTGACACGTGGGAGACGATACGAACAGATCCGGGACGAATAACGTGCCGCAGTGAGAAAACTTTCGCAATCGCTGGTATTCCTTGGTTAACATTTAAAGCCACTTTTGCAGTCCTCTTGCTCAGAATCGTCGGGATCTTTTTAATAGCTGCACACATTAATTCGCCACAAACGCGTTAGGGGAGAGCGGGGCAAAATGGGATAGTGGGGCAAAACACAATTTTCCAATGATTTTCGGATGCCCAACTTTGTCCCAACGATACATACGGATTGTCAACTCCGTTTTGCCCCACGGACCACCATCGGTACCGTTCAAAAGTTATTACAAAATTGCGTTTTGTCTCATTATCCCGTTTTGTCCCGCTGTGCGATTTTGCCCCGCTGTGCCATTTTACCCCGCTGTGTCATTTTGCCCCGCTGGGCCATTTTGCCCCGCTCTCCCCTTTGCGCAGCCTGTATTCCGAGGGTTTTTGTCGGCCGTCGTGGCTAAAATATTTTCATTCACATTGACGATCGCTCGTAGATCTTCCGACGATTTTGCGGAACGGGAGCCGGGAAACTCGTATCTGCGTTAATCTTGGCGATCGAGTTAATGAATGGACGACCCGGGAATGAAGGAGCAGAGAACGCGCAATAACGGACGTGACTTTCTTTCCTGTCAGGCTTCCGCGGTGGTCGTACCAGTCATCCAACGAATCGCCGGAATTGCCGAGCTTCGGATTATTACATCCCAATTATTACATGTAAATTGATGTAAGATGTATTATAGTGTACATAATGTATCCGGTTTCAATAAAATTTAATCATTTTCACATTGCATGGCGATTAAAATGCCATTTTTATCGACGCGCTGTACTTACTACGGTTACTGAAGTGTCTTATTAATTCGTATCAATATGCTATCTGAGATAAAATAGGGTAAAAGTGGTAAATATGGCCCACCTCGATTAACACGTAAATCAATGATATATGGACCGAGCCATATTCCCCACGATTACCCTACAAGTGTACACATTTGAGCATAAGTTTTTCCCAATAAACAATATGAAGTTATCCAAAAATAATACATATTAGAAATGGTGTGGTAAAATCAGCAATTTGTACAGGATCCTTGGGTATAATTATCATTACAATAATCATTAGCTATAAAATTAGTATTGGATTACAACTGCGTAGATGTAGGGGAAAGATGGGCAGAACTGGACAGTGAGGGCAAAACTCAATTTTCCAATAATTTTTCCATGCCCCATTTTGTCCCAACGATACATCCGGATTAGTTTCATCATCCCGTTTTACCCCACTCTAACCTACAGCATAGGCAATACATTTCTTTTTCCACGACTATAAAATTGAAATTTTTGTGCCTATGTACACATATCCTATTATAAAAAAAAAGTTTTTCGTCAAACACTCGCCAATCGGAATACAAATTAATTAAAAAAAAGATATCCAACATTGAAATTTCGTATCGGTAAAAAGAATTGTTTTTCGTCCATAACTCGATAAATGCAAGCGATGAAATTATCGTATTCCGATAGTCTGTTGCCAGAAGGGAATACAATCCGCTAATATAGTATACAAGTGTACACATTTGTGCATAAGTTTTGCCCAATAAGCAATATGACGCTATTCAAAAATAATACATATAAGAAATGGTGTGGTAAAATCAGCAATTTGTACAGGAAAAAAAAACCTATCAGAACAATATTTCGCATCAAAGTCGTTATCCATGGGTATAATAATCGTTACAATAATCGTTAACTATAAAACTGGGGAAAAAGGGGAAAGATGGGCAAAATGGGACAGTGGGGCAAAACTCAATTTTCCAATAATTTTTCCATGCCCCATTTCGTCCCAACGATACATCCGGATCTCCCATCATCCCGTTTTGCCCCGCTCTACCCTACAGCACAGACATTTCTTTTTCCACGACAATAGCATGAACATTTTTGTGGCTGTGTACACATTTCCTATTATAAAAAAATAGTTTTTCGTCAAACACTCGCCAAACGAAAGCGAAGAAATTTACGTATTCCCATCGCCTCTTTCCAGTTGGGAATCCAAGCTGCTTCCACGCCCGATACGTCCCTTCGACTCGGAGCCGCCGATATCCAGAAAAGCTATTCACAAAGGTATAAAGGTACAATACACCGCATGTCGCGATCGTGTCTTGGACTACCGTCTGTGTGGGCAATGACGAGAATATCCCACTGGCGACTCTGCGGTCTGCGGTAGCCGACGACGACGACGACGAACCGGTCATTATACCACTTGTACGTATTATAGGTACAACTTATACTGCACTACGATATAGTGGTTACTGGCAGTGTCCCCGCAAACTCGCGCACATACGGACACCACACGCACGTATATATATAAACGTCGTCGTCTCAGAAGCGAAAGGGCGTAACTTCCATGTTTAAGCCATACGACATACGCCCTTAGGCTTCCCAGCCGATAATGTATATTCATGCGATATGTTATACCTACGCGCGCGTCAGGGTACTCGAGCGTGGTTTTCAACCAAGACGCGGACACGAAGACTCTAACGCATCGGTCAAGAGTGACAAGACGAAGAGGTAGCCAAAGAGAGAGCCCAAACATCTGCATCCGTCTAGTCTCTCTCTGCGAACCGAAGCATGATGAATCATCGTTTTCCAGTGGCTGGATACGCGCGCGCCCGTTCGGCCTCCTCGTCGAGAAAGAGACCCCTCATGCACTTCACTTTATTGCAGTTTCGTTTGAGCAGCTCGATGGCCGAGCCCCGCGTTCCCATCGTTTAAGAGGATGAACTAGTTCCTTCTGTGCTTCTTCTTTTTTTTTTCATGTTATTTTTGTCTCTTTTCGTTCCAGAGGGCGACGGCTCGAACCGTCGCCTCGATTATACATGGATGATGAATCATTGCAAATTAAAATAGCTCAAGACATAGCGAGAGTTTTCATTTTTTTTTTTTTTAGATTTTTTTTTTATGCCCGTCGGAAGGTGACGCTGGTAAGTGTCACGTTGATTGTATGTGGCGCGGATGATGTATCGTTGCAAATAAAAGTGATCGCGATATATAGATATAGGGCGAGCCGGCGGCGAACCGGAGATAAGGCGATTGTAGTCGAGGCGGCGAGATCGAACGATTGGTCGATGTCTGTTTCTTCGTTCGTCGATGAAGTTCGAAAGAATTTAATTTCGTATCGGGCATCGCGGAGCTGCGGTGGTTTGATTGGATGGGAAAAGAGGTAATCGCGACTCCTCGAGATTGGTTTGCTCGTGACGGATCGGGGAGCGATTTAGACGAATCCGGAAAAATATGTTGGGAAATTGTTTATTGCACGGCGAATATCGGGTTGATTTGTCTCGGGCGTTGTTATGGGGGAACTGTTAATGCGCAAACGGGTCGAGTGTATATTCCTAGTTGAAAGAGGTTCTCAGTGCATTATCTTCGCATTATTATCTGCTCGAGCTACGCACGATTTGTCGACGGTAATAAATTATTCGCCGGGGCACCGAGATATCCGCTATTCGACGGCCGGAATGACTCGATGTTGCTGCATTGATACGTCACTTTCGAACGATGCATCATCCACGTTTTTGTCGTTCATGAGGGTGAGCGTTGTACTAATCAATTAATGCTTAAACGATTCTTCGTCTTTCAGACAGCCGAGAATGCACTGTGAAAAAATGTTCGGATGAAAATGTTATGTACAAAAATAATGGAAAATTTTCGAGGGAAAAGCTGCGTAGTGTATATTGCTGCTTGGTATTAAAACACACGGAGAAAACTTTGCTGTGGCAGAAAATAGTTTGCTGTGGCAGCAAATATTTTGCTGTGGCAGCAAATATTTTGCTGTGGCAGCAAATATTTTGCCGTGGCAGCAAATATTTTGCCGTGGCAGCAAATA
>JAPYZD010005216.1:0-22704 GCA_030522725.1 Ichneumoninae sp. B BG-2022a | reverse complement strand
TACTTTGAGTTACTTTGAGTTACTTTGAGTTACTTTGAGTTACTTTGAGTTACTTTGAGTTACTTTGAGTTACTTTGAGTTACTTTGAGTTACTTTGAGAAAGTTACTTTTATTGATCGTGAGGCTCGGATCCCACTTGTACAGAGATAGATAAGCTCGGTAGTTGCTTCCACGTCGTTGTCGTGTCTGCCCTTCAATTTAATTCGTGATTCGTGCACCGTGAAGGCCACGGATGCACCGGGCAACCCCCTGTGTCCGACATAATAAAAATAGCTACGGAGGTGAACGCGCGCGTGCTCGAGACTCCGACTCGCCGCATTAGACTCCCTTCCTAGGCTTTGCCCCGCTTCCCTTCTCGGACTCTATATACAGGCTCGCTAAAGAATCTTAAATTAAGGTAGACTATATTACCCTGTCGGGGACAAAGGCGAAGATTCTTTCTTGCCCTCGCCGACTATGCACGCACAATAAAACATATCACATTTTTCACCCGATACCATTCGCACGACGAAAGTCGTCAATGCGAAGATACACTTTCCCACGGTGGCGCATCAATCCCGCGCATCCGTCGCCAGCGAACATTGTAAATTCCTGCAAGCTACGTTTTTTCTTTCATTTATCAATAATTTTTCGTTCGGAGGTTTTTCGTTTTTTACTATTACAAATTTTTAATTTTCTTTTTGTACATGGAAAAATACTCGGCATACGATGGTTCGTCGGGAGTGTCCATGCATCGGGACCGTAAATGGAAAAACTGCAAATCTCGTTCGCCAAGGAATCGTGTACGTTTCTCAAGGTCGACTGGCCAGGCCTCCCTGCGATGGAGAGAGAGAGAGACCGGCAGAGGGGAGGAGAGAGAGAGCTGCCAGTAGGCACGTCGAGCAAAACCCGCGTACTGCATAACTGCGCTTCTATTACGCGGTCAATTACGCCGTACAGTGCGTTGCATGTCGCTCGACGATCTTTTACCCCTTTTCGTTATTTTTTTTTGTCTTCTCTTCCTTTTTTCCTTTCGCTATCTTTCGCCTTCCTTCCTTCCCTCGGTCGGTACGTGTATGTATATTTCTATCTCTTTCGCAACTCTCCACCACTCTCGGCGAGCCGAGGACTCTCCGTCCGCTCCTTAAAAAGTCCTTTGGAGAATAAACGAAAAACGAGTGTGTGTCGCGCGCACGCTCCTCGCGCGCAATGCGCGCCCGAGAGACACTCTCGGTTGTATTGTGCGCGTATGTACGGGCGCTGGTACAGACAAACGTTCCGCGAAACTTGACTATATTTGGACGTGCTCAACGTTGAGCTCGATTCATACTACTCGTCTCGGTAAATCACTTCATACGCGAAGATCCGCGACCGACTAGAGAGAGCCCCCTTCGGAGACTCCTCTTGTGGTTCACCAGTAACAGCGAGCGCCCAGCTTCCGTTCCCCTCGTATAGTTAACCGCGGTATCGTCCAAATGGCATATCATTTAAATAGAATTTTTTTTTTCTTTCGTTTCTTAAACACCCAATCCTTATTCGTAGCTTCGTTACTCTTTTTGGAAATCTCGTTACGAAACTTTTTTTTTCTCGCTATTTGAAAATTACCGCGAGAACATTATGTGGTCCTGCATTGCGTGTTACTCAATGCTAATGACCAAGCATAAATCGCAGCCGCAAAACACCGTGGAAAAAACTTGTACAATAAAGTATATTTTTCATACGTTGAATAAGACATTTTTATCGAACATTTTCACGTAGTTCACATGTAATTTTTTAAACATAAAAAAAATAAACTTACGCGTATATTGAAAGTGTATTACTTAAGTACAGAATATAGTTCAGCGCGGAAAATTGGGTATTTTAAAACGTTTTTCGCATACACTTTTTTTTGCCCGTGCGGGCAGTAAAAGCGACCGACCACTTGTAAAACCATACCGGCTCGTTAATCGACGATTCATTATGTCGCTAAGCGCTCGTAATTTCCGCGCGGAACATTGTTGAGTTATATCGAATCTATCGCGAGGCAAATTGCAGGATCGATCGACGACAGGACACAAAAGTCCGCGGATACTTTCCCATGAGCGGCGGACTCTCTCGGTTAGTCAATTACCTCGCTGTATGATAGCCCCGAGTTTATAGCATTATGTTTTCTATCTTACGGCGCACCACGCCTCGCATATCTATCGGTTAACTTTTATAACGAGACGGATAGATCGTACCTACCTGCACATATATTTTCGTTCATTCGCCTCTTAAATGTCTCTCTCTCCTGCCGGGTCCCCGCTTTGTATCGAATCGCCGTTGTCGCCCTCGAACGCCGTTAAGAAAAAAAACCTCGCGGGTTATGCAATCGGCGTAATTAACGAGGAGTGCACGCCCCGGCGCATATATAAACATACGCGCGAGGCCTCGGTACGCTAATTGGGACAAGCGAGAACGGGCATATAGTATTGTACGCGAACTTATAATACCCCCGAGTACCGGGCGCGCACGTGCACATCGCTGCTGCCCGGCTTGACTAAACGCGACTTTCAGCCTCCGGTAAAGAGAGTTAGGAACTGCCGACTGTTCGATGAGTTTATTTTCCCCAGTTCTATCCGTTAGTATTTGAAATTTATCGGACGGCAGGGTTTCCATGTTTTAAAGCTCTTTATGCGACTCGTTTCAAATTATTTTTGCTTTCCAGACGATATTTTCCATACCGGAAGTGACTCGAAAATTTTTCATAATCTTTCAAATTATTTCTGTACTGTAATAAAAATTATAAACGGCAAAGTACTTTGAAATTTTTATATTCGTTGACGATGTCACGACATTTTTCGAATTTTTCGGCGAGCCGTTTCGAAGCTAGAGCGGTTCGATGAAACAGTTTGGTTTCATCGAATTCAGCCAATGAAGGCTTGATGAAGAGACCAGATGCAGTTCTTGTTATCTTTAACTTCGATTTTTTTTTTTTTATAAAAAAAGTCTATATTTACGTTTATTTGATATTTTTATTAACCTATATCTTACTACTTTGATAAAAGAAATTGGAACGGACTTGAACGATAAGGAAGCGTGATCGTTAAAAAAAATGGTCGATCGTTTTAATCGTATCAATCATTGAATCCCGAGCCGCAGAAGCGACCGTCCCAGGCCAACCCTTGTCTCCGCGGTGGCCGAGAGAGGAGAGCATCTCGCGGAGCACGTAGAGAGAGAGTTCCCTCGCGGAACGAATAGAACGAAAGGCTGAGGGAAGGAACGAAGGAACGAACGAACTCGACGGCCTTGGCTGAAGCAGAGAGCCGGGGGCCGAGGCGCGCCGTGTGCTTCGCCGCTCGCCCGCGCGGCAGATGGTCAGCCCGGTAAGACGTTGTTGGTCAGTGCGCGATACACTACACATCCGACTATAAATGTTTACCTATATCTTGCACCTCCGCCTATACATCTCTCACGAAGCCTCCAATCGTTGAAACTCTCTCAACTTCCTTTTTATTTTTATCCCACGAACACAAATCGATTTCCACTTCCCGTCTAACGAGATAATCGAATCGAAGGTCTTTGAAAAATAAACACCAGAAAATCGAGACATCTGTCGCGTTCAAAATTGACGAAAAAGAAAAGAAAAAAATTTAATGGAAATTTAAAAATCATTTCATTTACGAAAAAATTTCGCGCGGAACTTTTACTGGCACGACAGTTGGTGTGAATAATAAATCATTTTTTTTTGTTTTTAGAAGTTAAAAAAATAGAATAGAATAGAAAGAAAATGGATTAGAATTTTTTGAATATTTAATTCGCGGAAAAGTTTTGCGTGAACCTTTAATAAGTGCGAGCAGAGGAGAAGTCGCGTGATAGAGAGATCATTTTTTATTATTGAACCTTAAAAAAAATCGACAAAAATAGAAGAAAAAAATTAAACCACAAGAAATAGGGTCTCGTCCAGAAAATAAAAAAATGATATTAGAACGAGCAGGAACGCGAGAAAGCGAATGGTAGAAGGGGTTACGAATGCGAGGAGTAGAAAATCGAAAGGCGGAGGAAGTCTGCACCTTTCTAGCTTGTCGCCGGTGCACGGGCGAAGAGGAAGAAGTGGAGGGGAAAAAAAAACGATCATCTTAGGTTACCCCGGTGGATAGCCGGAGAGAAGCGGAGAGACGGATAATGGAGGCTAGACGCGCGATAGGAGATAAAAGGAGAAAGAAAATTTGCCGGACCGGCGAGGAGAAGGGTTCCCCTCTGTTTCTTATTCTTCCTCCTCTCCGCCGTATTCCCAGGTACTCGATATACGTAGTACGGGCGCTCGTGCCTTGTGCCTTTCTGCGGCGGTTCTCTCGGATCCGCGAGAACGACGAAAGAGACGAAGAGGCGCGAAGGAGGGGGGAATAGGACGGAGAGAAGGGAACTCGAGGGAGTGCGACGGAGCAGGTAGAGCGGTCGTTTGCCTTGGGTTGCCTTCAAACCCCGTCGAGTGAGCCTGTAGAGAGCCTCGACTCCTCGCTTATACTTACACTAGGTGTATTGCATATACATGGCTGCACGAGTGTGTGTGTATTCGCTGTACACATACAGGCTCCATCAAAACCGGTAATTACCGAGTTGGGGAGGGGGTCGGGGACTCGTTGTTCAATAAAATAGGTATTTAAGGTTTTAAGGTTTTTTTTCGATTCTGCAAAGCTGAATGATTTTTGCACGGTCTCTGACACATATATATATATAGCTCGGCTATATACATTCTGGAGCTCGCGAAGCCCCTTCTGTTTTTCGACTGTTTTGGTATTCCGATATTAAACTTTTCTTTGTCGGGAAAGGGAAGATGTTGGAATTTTTTTTAAGTTCTCACAGAGACGTCTTAATTGGTCGAGGATGTCGTACAAATTTCGTGAGGATTCGTCGAGCCGTTATAAAGATACTGCGCTTTGAGAAGATAGAGACACGAGTATCGTGCCTCGAAGGACTGCACGCGAAAAGATACATTTCACTCGTTCGCGATCAATTACCCAATACAAATTATAGAGTCTACATTTATCATTCGCTTATTTCCAAAGATAAAAATAATTGCTTGGTTGCAGTCACATAGTAAATAAAAATGACATGTAAGTCGTGAACAGCGAGGTCACATTTATTTTTCTTAAGTACTTTCATACAAAGTTCGATACACTCGCGTTTAATTTTTTATCATATCATATTATTATTTTTAAAAATATTTGATTGCAAAACCTGTCGTTTCCCCCATCAATACCGAAAACATAAACATTTCAAGGTTAAAACATAAATTCGATCAATCGTCCCTCATAGCACAAAATAAAACCCCCACGTTTATTAATTATGGGTTTTGATACACCCTGTACTCGTGTATATAGTCACAACTATATACTAGACATGTATATATAGAACGTGTGTAGTAGTAGAGGGCCCGATCCCGATTCCGATCCCGCCCGGTTTCCGCCGCGCGCATTCCATCCGAGTAGCGCCGAGCGCGCAGGATCGTCCAAGAGAGTCGGAGCGGCAGTGGACAGGGCCGCATAGGCTGCTCCGCGAGCTGCCTGTCTGTGCCTGTTCGCCTCCTATATACCTTACAGACCGGCCGAGAGGTAAAAGATCCTCTAAGAATCCCCGCAACGGGCAGTAGCAGCGAGCAGCGCGCAGCGCTCCCTTCGGCAATTCCCGTCATCGTTCGGCCGCGACGCCGATGTACCCGCGGTACGCGAGCACTCGCGCGACGTACAACATCGGCCTCAGTCGTGGATCGGCGCTTGCCCGGAGCGGTAGCGCGCGCGTATACACCTTTGATACACGATCGAGTGTGTATCGCGCCCGCGATAGGTTATACACGATGTTGTGCTCTTGGTAAAGCATTAAAGAAAGACCAAGCACCAATTCAGTAACAAAGACCGATCAACTTTCAAACCCGAGAGTGTAGTTCTTTTTTCCCAACGACCGTTAGACAGTCCCGAGTATCGAACCATGGAAATTTGAAGCTTTAACTCTCGTCGCATCGAAACAATCGCTTGACGCCTATTTCATAACCAATCAGTAGAGATATAATTTTTGTTTATACCTTTTAATCGTATAATTGTTGTAGGTGCGCGTGTGTGAAGTGAATTTTAATGTATATACGAAAATTTGTTGTATATATACTTGTGCCAGTTTGAGCCGGTGTCAGTATCGATTGTCGACACGCAAAAAAAATTGCGAACCCTTTACGAAGCTCTCGAGTGTGGAAAAGAAAGAAAAGAAAGAAACGTCGATGAACGGATATTATTTGGATACTACCGTAAATGTAAAAAAAATTGAGGACTACTGCGCCGCAACGGGGAGTCGATTTTTGTTGTTGAACTTTGAGGTTACGGGAGAAGACGACGAAGGACTGGAAGAATTCTGGCACGGCAACAGGTGGAATCCTGCAGCCTTACAGGTTAGTTTCACGATACGATGCTTCGTTTTTTTCCTTCCGTCTCTATGCTCGAGACCCGGGGAGAGTTCGTGGACTCGGATAGGTCGGAGGCAGGTGGTTAAGGCCATCGAATCTCGCGACGCCGGCGTTTATTTCTTAACCTCTCCGAGTGCGCACGGGCGAGCTGGCGTCGCTCGGACGACTCGTGGGTTGGGTGGGCCTGCGACAATCGGACGAGATCCGATACCCATGGGAAAACTGTGAGAACAATGTAATGCCGGCGCAATTTGTCGGTCAATAAATTTACAATTTACAAGTGTCGATGATAATTGAATTGTAAACGACTGACATTATCGGTGCTACGAATCTCGATTTAGTGAGACCGTTTAGAGACGGCAGGCTTTGTGGAAGCAATTTTATTATCGAAATTCTCGTCCGATGTGATGTGAGGTTGGAATCGAGCATCGATCAAACTGCCTCGAGCGTCTCCATTCATCGCATCGAATTAAATCTTTTTTTTATGAAACCGTTATTTTTTTCGTATCTTGCGCAGAACCTCAACATTTTAACTATCACCAGAAATTTTTGAAAGTATGTAGAAAAATTGTCAAAATTATAGTCTTAATGATTCGCCGAGTATAAATAATGCTTTACTGGAATAATTTCCGTAAGGATTTTGTTTTTAACTTTCAAGTAATAACATCTGACGGCATAAAAAAGTACACGTACAAGTAGAATCGCTTTTATGTAAACGACGATCGGTTGTAACGATCGTCGTTTACAATCGTTACCATCGTCGTCCAATCGTTACCATTTCGTCTATATGGATCGTAAAAATGGAAATAAAAATTTTAAGAAGTTTTCTGTGAGATGAAGTCGCGAAAAAAAGGTCGGAAGGAGCAAAGAGGCAATCTCGTTTCTGCGGCTAGAAGAATATTAGATTTGCCAAGCGTGCGAGCACCTTTTTAGTAGAAAGTAAAGCGGAGAGGCTTTTATATCCACCGAAGGCGCTCGCTCGCCCGCGCGCGCGCGTGTGCACACACAGGATAGAAAGAAACAATGAGGCTGCCTCCTGGCGAGGCCGGAAAATAACGACCGGCTTCCCACTGCACCCTTCGCCCGCGCTTTAAACTGTCTTCCTCTCGTTCTACCGCCGTCCCTCTCCCGCTCTCCCTTGCCTCCTCGACTACACGGGGATGTGAGAAAATTCCACGACGAATTCGTTAACGGTTCCCTCGCGCGATGCTATGCCGCGAAGGAGAGAAATAAAGAAGAAGTAACCGCGCGCGCGCGGCCGGCTCGCCGTGCGCGAAACGAGCGAACACGAACACGAACGCTGAAAACCTCGCTGCCGAGGTGTACTACACGGCCGACGGGTATCAGCTTTATCCCCGTTTCCGGGATCTAACGAATCGCTGAATCCGTATTTATTAACGAATAACTCGTGTCCCCTCCACGCTTCGAATCGTACAAAACACAAGTATCCGTGCTCTTTTTTTTAACGGTAATTATTGGGAGATGGAAATCATGATATGAATTTTTTTCTCTTCTTTTCCTAATTAACTAGTAGCAATTCTCTGTTTAAATATGTAGACAGAACAATGCAAGGATGAACTGAATCGCTCGAATGGCAAATATTGGTTTTTTAGGAAACCAAACGAATGGCTGAATCCGTATTTATTTATATATTTATTTATAACGAATATCTTGAGCCCCCTCCACGCTTCAAAATCTCCGAAGACACTGGTACACGTGCTCGTTTTTTAACGGTAATTATTAGGAGATGAACATCACGGTACGAATTTTTTTTCTTTGTTTTCATAATTAACGGGAAGTAGTTTTTTTTTAATATGTAGATGGAACAATCCGAGGATGAACTGAATCTCTCGAATAGCAAAGCTCTATTTTTGGGAATCCAATTTCAAATTTATTTTATTCGACTATCCGACTTATTTTTATCGTTTTTTTTTATCTTATCGTATTAATCTGTATCGATCTATGGTTACATATTTTTTTATTTATTCAACAAACATTTGTACGATATGTATTCGAATAATTTAACAGCAAATCTATTTTTGTCGATACTCATGGTCAACATTTTTGGTCTTTTTGTTCGTCATTTTTCAAAGTCTATTTTTTTCTTCAATTTTCGTTTCTTCGTGTACGATGAGAATTAGAGCCACCGGTTAGTCGTCAAGGGGTACCCGCAGGTCTGCGAGTTCCATGCTCGCCGACAATCGGTCTCTCGGCTCACCGTCGATCGGCTTCGGTGAGGAAAAATTTACCGCTCGGACTTCGTTACACACGCTTCAGTGTAACTTCCCATTATCGGTCGCGTTGTTTCGCTCTCACGAGACCGAGTAAAAAAAAAAGCAAAGTTACATAAAAAAACACGGCCAAAGGGAACTTTTCCCAGGTTTTTTTTACACACAGAGCCCCATGGACACTTGTTCAAATAATCCGAATTCGAAAAGCACTCTGGAAAGAATTAG
Organism: Ichneumoninae sp. B BG-2022a; assembly: GCA_030522725.1. NCBI lineage: Eukaryota > Metazoa > Arthropoda > Insecta > Hymenoptera > Ichneumonidae > Ichneumoninae sp. B BG-2022a. The sequence continues at coordinate 13,857 of JAPYZD010005216.1, read as the reverse complement.
CTCGGTTCATTGTACGAAAGCGTTGAGAATTTAATCGTACACAAAGAGAGTACAAATTTTCTTCTTTCGATTTTTCGAGGTTTAAAGTTGAAAAATATTTTCCAAGATAGAATTCGATTTTTTTGGTGATAATCGAGGGAGACACTTGTTCAGCGCCGCTTCAGACGTCGCCCGGGTCTAACAGCCCGCTTCTTCCACAGGATGTGTATAGTGTGTTTCGCCTCTCGACGGGGTATAATTTATGATCCATTGATGCTGATTGGACGATTGGGGTGAGTGACTTTACGCCGTATAACACTTGTACGACAATACAGCTGCGAGAGAGCTTGCGCCTTTTGACTCGGGTCATCCAATACAAAATTCCTTGATAAAATTTGAAAAAAAAAAAGAAAAAGAAAACTGTCAGAAAACAGATTTGTAGTTTATGGTGCTTCGGAGTCGGCGCTATTAATTTTCTCGCGCCGAATACGAATCTATCAGTTGTTTTGTCCTAAAAATTTAAACAGTTGTAATCGAGAATTTTTAAAAAAGTATATATTTTTTTCAACACTTATACGAGATCCTATATAAAATTTATATATTAAAATTCCATTTTAAAAAAGTTCAGATTTGTTGTTCTTGGTCGTTTGGAGTCGCACCTACTAATTTTCTTTGTCCCGCATTCAAACGAGACAGTTGTAATCGAAAATAAAAAAGTGTACATTTTTTTCGACACCACTGAAGTTCCTCACATACAGCTTCCGCCTCCAGCCTCGTACGATCGATTTATTTGTCACTGCGACTAAATCTACAACAAATCTTAGCACGACCTTCGATATTTCCGAGTTCTTTCTCTCCAACCACATTTTCGTTTGTTTTTTTTTTTTGCATGTCGAAGTGAATCAGTGCCAACTATTCGTAAACCAACATTAAAAAAATATTCCAACGATTAAACACTCTGGAGTATTCCGATCGATCGCCGCCGATACAGACGCGTGACACGCCTCGCGATTCGAAAACTCCTACGCAGCTAACGTTCCTGCGTGAGTCAATTATGGTCGCCCAGCGGCGGGAGCCTCCGTAGGGAACTCGAAAGAACAAGCAATGCGCCCAGCTCGAGATATGGCTGCAGAGTTTATACTGTATATCCTTCATATACCTGCGAGGATGTTGTCCGAGCCGGTTCGAAGGCGCAAGCAGCGCAGTAACGCTTATTAAATTGCTATTACCTTCGAGGCGGCCTGGCTCGTCTTTCTCAGCCGGCCGCCCCCCCCCCCCCCCCTCTCCGCCTCGTAACTCGGGAGTCGCTATTCCCGCCGGGATTATCATTGCCGGACTGGGGAAAGAATGAAAAAAAGAAGAAAAAAACACGATAGACAGCAAACCTCTTAAGTCCGTGGGCGCTGGAAAGCTTTCGGAAATATATTACTCGCTCGAGTACCCAACTGCGAGTACCGGACGAGTTCGCTGGGGCTTACGGAGAAAGAAAGTGAGAAAGATAATAAAGTTGAGAGCGGGCAGGTACGATTGGGGTAGGATAAGGGAGTGAGGCGTGAGGCTTTATCTTCGAACGTAATCTTATCTGAATTTCCTTCATTGACTCACGAAGAATACAGGCTCGAGATAAGGCAAGGTCGTCGATGCGAGAGTGCGGCTTTACCGTGGACAGATGGTAAACAGAATTTATTGAAATTTTCGTGACATAAATTTATATAATGGTCTTCCTATTTATACTTTCAAGACTATTTTTTGTATTTCTTTAGTCGATGGAAAAAAGATAACTTTACGCCAAATTGTTATTTTCGATTCTAAATTTCATTGTTAAATGAGTTTTATTTTTACAGATCGTTGTTTTGATTTTATTTTTTTAAATAAAGTGCGAATTTTTATAGAAAAAAATTTTATTCGCCGGAACTAATTGATGATTAACGCGTCGGTGGAAAATGATTTACTTTTAAATTATTTAAAAAAAAATTAATTATTTAGTAAATATAAATTCGAATAATGATCTATAGAATCGTCGAGCGTTATTCAGATGCGGGTTAAACAGCCGAAGCTTGACGATGTGTTGGGTGCATCGGAGTTGCGGCAAGAGTCATGCAGCGAAGTGCAACAGTGGGCCGCACTGTCGTACAAAAATGGACTAAGCGTGTAATGAGAGAAAGAGTGTAGGAGAAACGTTATTATCTCCGGCTGTAAGAGCGCGCTCGTAGAAAAGTAGGGAAAAGAGTGAAGCCGGTTGGGTTCTCTCTGCACGAGTTGCGCAACTCCATTGCACTGGGCTCTCTCTCTCTCGCTAGCGTCTCGTTTGGATTATGCGAACGCGGTAGTCGCGCGCCACGTTTGCTTCGAACCGGGAATGTAAACTCAGTTTCAGTATTATCGCAGACTTTCCGCAAACTCTTGCGGCACTGAGTCTCATCTGTAGTTTCTTTTTTCCCAACGACCGCTCAACTTGATCTAATCGCTTTCCCGGACGAAAAAAGAAAAAAAAATTATAACTCAAAGCGTCGAATGAAATTTAAGATTCTACGTGAACCAATCCGACTAAGTTTATTGATTTTTAAAAATCAATTCGAATATGAATAAAAAATACATATGTGATTTAAATTTCATCGTAAAAGTTCACATATAATCTTAAAAGCTTCAAAACGCAATTTTCAATTCTTCATCACTGCTATTTTCACTGCGAAAAGAAAAAGATGTAACTGTACAATCGAGATCGTAAAGGTGAAAGAAACCGCGATAAAATGGCAATGCAGTGCGATCGTCCCGGTCCGTTAAGGTGTTAAAAAAAATGGAATTTCTACCTACCGGTAATTTATTGCTCACCCCGTCTCCGTTATTCCCTCCGATTCCTCGGATCGACGAAATTACAGTACACCCGAAGAAAATTTTCAATCGTTTCTCTGCCCTATCGATTACTTTATATCGTCTCTCATAAGCAGTCTCGATAAATTCCCAAGACAGTTCGATCAGTTCCACGGAACGTTGGAATTTCAATCCTCCGAGCCCGGTATGTGGATACGCCCTCGGGGAAACTCTTCGTGAGAAGTACAAAGCGGTCGGCGATAAAGTATTATTAAACAGCATACGCGCGGCGTACATCAGCCAATAGCGAAATAGAGGCAAAGACAGAGGAGCAGACCCGATGGAATAATATAGTGCAACGCGTCACGTGCAGTTTAATATAGTACTACGAATCGTTCATACACACGCGAGACTGCAGGGCGAACATTTTTTTTTTCCTTTATTTTTCTGTGTACAGTAACTGCACATATATTAAGCAGCGCAAACTCGCCACGGTACGTTTATAGTCACTGTAGTGTGCAGTGCGGAGAGGAGCGCATGCGCGGACGAACCGGATGTCCTTCGAGCTCTCGTGGCGAGCCCGGCTAACCCATTTCCCATTAATATTCCTATTGGCAGGAACAGAGAGAAAGAGAGCTGAAAGTACTCGTCGTGCCCTCTTCTTCGTGTACGATGAGAGAATAAAAATGCGTAAAATAAGAACGAGAGGCAGGAGGGACGAGGAACGAAAGAATACGAAGGAGCCCGAACGGCTATTGAAATTGTGCGTCGCTATCGGAGATAGCCAATCGACCGATCGGATGCTTAATCTTGGGCATCGAAGAGCACTTGCATCAAACCCCCCTGGCTATTGGACGAACGAACGTATTACACTTATCCGGGCTCGAAGCTATCTGCACCGTTACCTTGTTCACAAGGAAAAAAATAACAGAAAAATATTGAGGAAATTTGAGAAAAATGTTTCTTCTTAAAATCCATTCGCCGAAGAAAAATGTATAATTGTGAAAAATAAACTGGTCGAAGAATTTCTACGTAATATATGAAATGCATAAAACACAAATAAATTTTGCGTTCAGATTTTGCGAAGTAGAGTCCGTAAAATTGAGCCACAGCTCATTTTCATCCTCAGACGAGGCTCCGCAAAGTTTCCAGGTTACTTTTTCGAGTGGGGAAAAAAATGAAATAAACAGGAAAATTGATACAAAGAAGAAGAAGTCAATTTTGCATCTTGGCGGATCGGTGCGTAAGAATTTACATGCGAATAAATTAATATATGAAATTCGTAAAATTGAGGCACAGCTCATTTTCATCCTCAGACGAGACTCCGCAAAGTTTCCAGGTTACTTTTTTGTAACGGTGCGTAAGAATTTACATGCGAATAAATTAATATATGAAATTCGTAAAATTGAGGCACAGCTCATTTTCATCCTCAGACGAGGCTCCGCAAAGTTTCCAGGTTATTTTTTTGACAAATTTGTGAAAATTGATACAAAGAAGAAGAAGTCAATTTTGCATCTTGGCGGATCGGTGCGTAAGAATTTACATGCGAATAGATTAATGGACCTTCGATCCCGGGTAAGGTGCAAGCATCGCCACAAAACCAGCCAATAATAACCGGACTTTTTATAAACGTCGACGTACCGGGAGAGCATCATTACTGCTTTCCCCCGTTGCTATTAAGGACGATTCCCCTCTCTTAACCGTCCGCAAATCGAAGGATGTACTTTGCCGTTGCCCGCCACAGCGATTTGCTTATGCAGATCCGACGCGCAACTTTGTTGTCGTGAGTTCAGCTTCCATCCGCACGCAACTATTAAGTACGTACATGCGCCACAGAACGAACGGAGTGTGTTCTATGTACCTCGACGGTACACCGAGTTCCATGCACCGAAGCACCGGTTTGCTGAGTTCCACGAGGATATTCACCGAGATTCCTCAGCCCTGATAAAAGCCATGAAATAACTGCAATAAAATTGCGTTGCAATGAATTTTTAATTGCCCGCTGATTTGCCCCTAAGGAAATTCTGCGGAAATTGTTAACCTTGCGAACAAGATACTCGGGTTAGTTACTGCGTACCAGAGATAATTCCGTACCTTATTCATTATCGCAAATTTGAAGCGACGACGAGTGTCCATTTTTTTTTTAAATAAATTTTTCGATTAACGTGCCGCCGAAACTAGTTTTTCGTTTCCTTTTTTTCTTGATTTACACGTTGTAATGATAATGACTGCGCGAATAAATTCCTGAAGATATTCACACGGAAAAGAAAATGATAAAAGTAAAAATTAAAAAGTTGAAGTGAAATTTTATAGTCTCGACAGCGAATATTAACAGGTTCCTGGCAGAGGGTGAATTTTATTTAATTTTATTCACGGGAGATTGATTTCTATAATCCGAATAAAAAAAAATTAATTATCCGTCGGTGCGGTAATGATAAGAGAAAATGTGTAATGAGATTGAGTGGCATCTTTTTTTTTTATTTTTTACCGCAGTCTCTCCAAGTTCATGGCTTCGAACGTTCATTCCTCGACTCATAGCTAGTTTTCATAAGAACAACTTCTCCGGCAATGCTTACCGATTGCATAATTCGCAAGAGCCCGTAGCCGGAATAATCGTAAAGCGTATAATGCAGGTTGCAAGAAAGTCTTTCCCGCATCCTGACGATCGTATGCACGTGTCTGTGCAGTAACGCGTGTTAAGATTCGATTTAGAAACGATAGGAACGAAGGAAGGAGCGGTTGAGTTTGTCTGATGGCTATCTTGTTGGATAAATAGACAGCTGGAAGAGGCGGAAAGCGGTAGGAAGGATTCATCTTGTACTTACCCTATGGTATTCTCCTATCTAATATGATAGGCTGTAAGATACAGCCTGGCCACTTTGTTCCGAAGATAAATTCGCAAATATCCAATATAATCGGCCGGGCAACGTTCTGATGCCCAAATAAAATAAATTGTGATTGAACAGCGTCCAGACTGCTTAAACTACGTTCGCACAATATTTTATCTACCTAAACGATTTTCTGACAATGTTTGAGCTGTGTAAAGAAGTTTGAACAATGTTTGGGCTTTTGTGAAAAACAACGTTTTTCACAATATTTTACTGTTTTATCAATTTTTTTTACAAACCTCGCTCCTTTTAAATGATTTTTTAACAATCTAAACAAGATTGAACAATATTTTGGCTGTTCAAACGATTTTTTAACAATCCCAACACTGTTTAAACAATGTTTAGGGTAAAAGTTGTAAATATGGCCCACTTCGATTAACACGTAAATCAATGATATACGGACCGGGCCATATTCCCCACTTTTACCCTATGCAATACTTTGGAGGTTTAAACTATGCTTGAGCAACGTTTGGGCTGTTTGATCTTTTCCAATAATATTTCACTTCTAAACGATATTTAATTATAATATTTTTTTTGGTTACGCCCAATGTTTCTCCGACAATCCATCGTACTAAATTCCAACGTCACTCAGAAAAAGGGGCGGGAAGTACAAATCAATTTTGGTTCGTTCCCGGCGGGGCACGCGCAACCGGTAGTTGCAATCCAGCAGCCTTCACCTCCCAAAAGCCTCAATAACTTATCTCAACCGGTCGATCGTAATACAATCGACAGTCTCATAGTTCTCCCCTTGCGTATATAAATTGCGAGCGAACACTTAACAGGCAAAACACATTACAGATCAGGCGGCAGCTTGTTGCACCGCTTCTAATTTATATTTCATGGATCTCACGGCGCTTTGCCCGTGGTAACGGCGACGGCTCGCAGGGCTCAATGCGCAATGCCGATCGGTGATATACTATATCGAGCAACGATTGCGCGCCCAGCGCGCGACCATGACGATATATATTCGACTCTCGATACTCGACCCATTTTAACCGTATTACTCATGGACACAGAATCCAATAATCCTTCGAGGTATTCGCAGGTAGTTCAGGTAGGTGCATGCGCCATGCGCGTGTTCCCGTCGCAATATTGTTCGAAACGTAATTCAGGGCACCGCAGACAATAAACGTATGGAGTCACGTATCACGACCCTGTCGCTAAGTCCTTCATATCTTCGGGCCCGATACACAGTAAAAAAAGATTTGGACATTTAACAAACATTTTTTTCCACAAACGCCCACAATTATTTTCGTGTCAATTTCACTACAAATACTTGTAAAAGGAAGATTTTTTTTTAAAATAAGTTTGTGGACAAGAAACGTGGGTACCTGTTTTACTATGTATGCAGAAGGGTTGTAGAAATAATAATATAATAATATTAATAATAATAAACGATGTAACGGAACATCGGTGGAATTTCACAGAATAAAATGTATGCGAATTTGTCATAAATTTGTTATGTTTTGCATTGCCGGGTAAAGGCTCGAGAAAAGATTTATGAAACTCCTGCAGCTTATGTACTTCTTACTATTACTTACGAAAAAATGCAAGAAGTGAAAAACATGGCTGTCGAATAAAAAAAATCTTTGCCGCTCGTAATTTCGAGGCCTTGTCGGTTGTATATTTAGCCGGTCGATCACGGATCTGCCGTTTACTTTACTCCCACTATGAGGTCCGATATGGAAAATCCCGTAATAATCGCGATAGTTTTTTTTTTTGCTCAACGACAACCACTTACGGAACGTTCGGGAGCGCAACGATTTGATCGGTGATTTAGAAGATGAAGAAAAAAAAAGTATAATTCGCCTATTATCCGATTGATTTATTCATACAAGATCATGATCGAGCGATATCGTAACATTGACGCAGAGGAACGGAATTTTCTCCGGGGGGGTTCACTTAACCGCAGACTGTTTCCAACCAATTCCGAGCATTGTGCATAGCATTACTCGTGGCAATGCGCCGCTGCACGATTAGTTCTCTCTGTCGGAGAGGCTGCGATATTGCCCAACGATTCTTTCACGGTTTGCGGGCCAACCGGGCTCGGCTGTAACCCCTCGTGTAATGACGATCGACTATGCTGCGCAGCACTTTAGGCGATTTAGCTTCGAGTTTTCAAACTACCGGATAGAACGAGACTGCTTATATTTTCGCCGCATAGCGTGTCATCGACATTTGCCGAGATCCATCTCTCGCTCCTATTGCATTTCGTTATCGTCCTCGTCCTCGTCTTCTCTGTTCTACTGCACGCGAAATTACACCCGGCAATTCAGCACTCGTGACACTGGCGCCCTCGACGATCGAAGACAGCGCTAAAATACAAAAAATATATATTTAACCCACTTTCAGATGACATTGCAAAATTGATTTTGTTTACTCAAATAAAGATTTTAGATCTGCAACTCTACGGGAATTATACTGGCAAAATCCGACCCTTCTATGCACGTCCAGGTCCGAGACTCATTTACATAGTGGCTAAACTAGATATTCTCCGGAAGTAAAAAATCGATCAACAAATTTGAAAAAATTCACAAACATAGGGAACGTCTGTCCAAATATGGTGTACAAATTGCCTACTGATTCGACCAACCGTCTTGAAGATAAAGCGCCCTAAAGAGATAGCAGAGACACGCTACATTGTTCCAAAGGGTTAATTTACCTACCGATGAATTCCAACGAGAAACAATATTGTTTCCCTTCGGTAATTGACGTTTAAATTAGATCCGTATACTCCGATCCGTCCTGACTCTAAAATCACATTCCCAAAAAACCCCGAAAAGTGCCAACTTTTCGGATGTCTTCGATATAGCGCGTGCCTGAGTCGATCCTCCGGCGGACGTCAAATTTGTTTATTTTCCATTCGTCAATTCTCACGAATAAAATTTCAATCACGTAACCGTCCAGCCTCCGGGATGTTAGGACGGGTCGGAGGCTTCCTCGGGCTCCGAGTTCCGCGCGAGAAAATGATATAATGTCTCGCTGGTTGTGAACATCAGTGAGAGTCGAAGAGAGTCGGTTTCGTCCGGATCGATTCATTTATCATGACTCGGAGTCATCCATCTCGGCCGTACGTAACCGCTGCTCCGTGAAGCACCGTGCACCCATGCACAATGGGGTTCGCTGTACCCATCGAGCGCGGCCGTGGATTATCATGACTGAGAAACGTCATGAGTTTCGAGCCGCAGTGCCGCTGACGTTGCATTGGTCCGGCTCGTTTAATATTGCTCGTTGCTCAAGAGATCGAAGCACCCGGGACGCTGCGGAGTGATCCGGCGATGCCGATCTCTCGCGAACACGCGTCGCGCCGATCCTCCATGGATATAACGGTACGGCAGCGCGCCACTGAATTATTAAAGCGCAGAATCCGGCGAGCGGGGAGAGCAAACGACGCAGCGCTCACTCGACTCTTCGCGTGCGTGTGTGCGCCCGATCCTCTTGGGTAACTCTCGATTAACGCTCGTTAAGAAACGATTCTTCGGCGATCCGTGAGCAATCCGGAACGATAGCGTGAATCGCTGAATCTCAACAATCATTTTTATCCCAGATGGCAAACGAGTGTGCGATGAATTCGACAATTAAATCGCAGCTTCGTGCCGTTTTATTTTTCTCTCTCGCTTTCGGTCGCTGCGATGATATGGATATTTTTAATACTTTTTTTTTCTTTTACTTTCATCGAATGAAATATACTTTGAGGTAGGTTCGAGAATTTTTTGGAATTTTTTTAATCACCTTTGGTCTATATTGAAACCGCTCGCAGCTTACGGACTGGGAGCTCCGAGTTCGAGAAATCCAAGTTTGTTTCTATTGGCTGCGAAAACTATGTGGATACTTGCAATCAATTTTCTTCTCCACCATCGAGTAAAGTGCACTTCGAGGTACCTCGGTGAATTTTTTCAGATTTTTCAAGCCCATTTTCTTCTTATTGGAACTGTTTGAAGTTCTCAGCTCTTAGAGCTCCGGATACGATAATCATGTATCCGTACGTAAGGACTCTTGCAGGTCATTTGCCGTAAAATCAATTATGTCACTGTAATTATTGTGCCGTTCGTTTCCACATATATATTATCCTCCATCGAGTCGCTGAAAAAACAAAAAAATAATAAAATAAAAAAGTAAAAAAAAAGGAAAGATTCAAAACAGGTACATCTTCCCAAGAAGCGGAAGATCGATGATTTCTAGCAGTAAATCCCCGAGAGCTCGGGAACAGAGACACCGTAACAAGAAGGAATATCATAACGTGAAACTATGGACTATCCCGAGTCGGCGGGCCGGGCGGAATGGAGTTTTCATCGTCGGCTGGGTTCGCCGATGCGTGTAGTCCGCTACACGTCGATTCCGATCGGTATTCAAGCGGCGTTATGCCATTATTACCCTAATTAGTAATTATACGAGCGCACGAACACACCGGGCGGATGCGCTCCGTCGGCGTGCGCTCGGCGGGCTTCCTCTCCGTCTCTTTTCCTCTGATAGTAATTCGATTGTCGGTTGACTCCTATATACGCTCAATATCCCCTGTTACTGTTGCATTCCTACAGGTTGTATAACAGAATAGTATACGACCCGCCGGAGGCTACGAAATACACGAGATAAAACTAAAAGGAGAACTGTAACGGTTGCTGTTCCTGCTGCCGCGATGCTCCTTGCGATGTATGCACAAGATGCGCGCGCAGGCGTACCGAGAACCGAATAATTACCGACTGTCGGGAGACTAAGTCCCTCCCTGAGATTAAGAAATTACATTTTCTTCTTTTGCCTTCCTTCAACAACTTTAACGCTCGGTCGAATCTTGGATGTTTTTTTAATACCAAAATCACATTATATACTTGGATTTTGAAGTATCTACTTTGAGAGGGAAAGTTTTATTTTTAGGAAAATATTTTCCTCGAAATAAAACTTTAGGTGGCTGAAGGACTGCGGTCGATGGCCAATTGGCAATATACTGTATAGATGTAAAGTGAAAAGTCTATTAGGTTACATGTTATGTATTGTTAATAAACTCATTACTACTACTACTAAAACTTTAGATATAAAGCCGTAAATTTTTCTGCAGATTGGTGAATGCTGTGAGGGACTTTTTGAAATAAGAGAAAAATTGTTGGTTGTTTAGGCGTGGGCGGTTGAAGTAAAAAATATTATTATTAAATACAGCATTTAATAATTTATGTTTAATTGCGGTAGATTCTTTTTCTAGGATAGACGATTTGAACACAAGATCTGGAGCTCGAACATATAAATCAGCTATTCAATTTTCAAGAAAATTTTAAAAAAATTGTGCAACACTCCGCAGGACAGATTACCTGTAGCGCGAGTAATAGATTGTTCGATGGTTTCGAGCTCTGCGTGAATAAGTACAGCCATTCGCGATTACGTTCCCGAAGCCTCGATCGCGAGATGCTCGAGATGATATTTCTATCTCGCGGTGCTTGCCGATTTGCTGCATCCCATAATTCACGGCCTTGTCCCAATTCCTCCACGATCGATGCCTCGATCGATCGTTCCTTATACGCGTCTGAACAGTTATCCTTCGTGTTTCTCTTTTATTTTCGATTTTTTATACATGTTTTTTTCGCTTCCTTCTTATTTTTAATTCAAAAAATTTATATCTCCCGCCAATTTATTCGCCCGCGATAAATCGATTTATCGTTACGAATATAATGACGATTCTCCCGCTGCGGGGCGATACAGCAGCGCCGAGATAGTAGACGTAATTCAATCTCGTTATTATCTTCCGTGTACTACGAGCTCGCTCCGCTCTCGTCCGCCTTCCGTTCTCAGGCTTCTCTTCCCACAGAGGATACATTTTCAATGGCCCAATTTAGAGTCCGTAAATTTAAACGCGAGCTAAGTGTATTCAGAACACAGAATGTAATCCTCTCCGCCATCCAGCCTTCTTTGGACTTTAATACATTAATTTACTATCGTCGTACATTTTTTTTTCTTATCAGCAACCTCGTTAATTTTCTTCCTTACATTCACTTATTTTTTTAACTTCGTTTTTTTAGGTTTTTTTTTCGTCATTGAATTATCTCGGCGGAAGGTCTGCCATGGGGAGAGTGAAAATTCGCGTCCCAATTTACAGTCGAATAACGAGAAACTACGGTATCGAACAATCGAGGCTCCGGACCGTATTTACGATTGCGATTATTTGGACACGCGACTCTTACACGCGTACCCGTGCGTACACAGTGTCGTTACCATATATGCATCGTACACCCTACATTGCAACGGGTATACGAATAACCACCTACCGCACTATAACTCGTCGTCCATATCTACTTTCCCCGTTACAACTGGGCACATCGTTGCGTGTATTCTTTCGTCGAATTTATACTCTCGCGCAATTTTATTTTTTTCCCCTTAAGTAGGATCCATAAAATCGATCGGATTTCGTTCAGTCGCAGCTAATTTTTCTCCATCGACAAATGTTCCGGACGGTTATCGTTTTACATTAATCGGTCAGCTCGTCGTTTCGTAGAAAATTTCACGCATCAAATAAAAAAAAACATTATTTTTAAAATATTTTTCTGCACAAATAAAAATAAAAAAGCTTCCTTTATGAGAAAGCGAATCTTTCGAGGGAGTCCATTTTTTGAAACATTTTTGTACGGTGCCGGCCAGCAAAAAGAAGCAGGTTTTAACCGGACAAAGACTCGTTTGTCGAAGGGTTAAAAATTGAAACCAGTAAAGTTTAAAGTCTGAATTGGATTTCCTTGCATCGAGCTTGAGTATCGAATTTGCAATTTCGCTGGTACGAAGGTTGCATTCCCGAGGAAGGAAAAAATAATAAAAATAATAAGAAACGAGCTTTCGTGTGTAGTTCGCTCGGAATACGAGACTGCAAAATACACGCTCGAGGCACAAGATTCTCGATTACCGGTTGGCGGAACGTTTCTTTTTTTTTTTCTACTTATTTTTATTTTTATGTTTCTTTTTTTTCGGCATCTTTTGCTCTCACTGGCCCGCTGCTCCGGCAAAAGTCGTAATTTCGATCCGTTCCGACCCTTTGAGGGTCGAGTTATGCAGCCAGGGTTACGCGAACGTCGATATATAAAACGATATATTTTATCGGATTTTATAACTTCGAGCTATCGGCGAGAGAGGCCGTAGGAATATTCAAGAAAACTTTTATATTCGCACGCTAAGCGAGTCGCTGCCGATATAATCGTTTCGCCGTTTCTCGAAACCCGAGCGCGATAACTGCATTCCTCCTCGACTCCTCATGCGCTCCCGCCGCTCGGTTCTTAACTCGGTTCGTTTTACCCGCCTCATTTTTATTTTTACCGGAACATTTTGCCGATCCTGCCGATTGAATTAAACGAACAAGATTAAATTCAACCGAACGAACTTTTATGTCCTCGCGAGCTCGTATGACCCCTCGAGAATTTCATCTCTAGTTCGATTGCACTTTATTCGTCAATAGTAAACCGTCCCGTTAACTTTATCGGATTTAAGAATCAAAGATATCTCGCTCGAAGTGTGGAAAACGTATTCATTTTTATTTTTGCAAGAATATAGCAACAACATCCCGAAGCCGAAAGATAGAGATCACGAGATTCCGATCCGAGGTGAAATCGCGTCATCTCACTGCGTAAAATCGATGACAAATTTTTATCGCCCCGTCCCGTACAAACATCGGCCCGAATGGAATGGTGTTTTACGTTTCGCTCAATTCATTTCTCCACCGTTTCACTTTACATAAATTCCGTTGTATCATGGCACAAGGAATGTAGAAAAAAAATGTATCGTATTCCCTTTTCGCAATTTTAGAAATTTTTTTCTTATCAAAATTAATTTACTCGAATCCGATTAAGGTAGCTATGTCGCTTCCCGCTCATCGTGCATAAGTTATCGAAAAGAAAGTGAATATTGCAAGTACATCTCGATGGTATAAGAATCTGAAAAAATGCATGCATATTAAAGGTACTAAAAAGATTCATTTTGCATAATAATAATTCCAAAATGTCATTAACAAATTTATCAAAAAATTAAATGTTTAACAAATTACCCGGAAAAACAACTTTTTTTTAAATTGAAAATGATGCATTTATTTTTCTGAATATGTATGAATTTTTTCAAGTTTTTCAATTAGTTTTGATTTTTGTGTTTTTTCAGACATTTTTTCCATATAAAAAAATTAAAAAATCAAAGCTAATTGAAAAATCTGAAAAAATTCATA
>JAPYZD010005215.1:0-10198 GCA_030522725.1 Ichneumoninae sp. B BG-2022a | reverse complement strand
ATGGAAGAAAATTGCCAATGGAAGAAAATTGCCAATGGAAGAAAATTGCCAATGGAAGACAATTGCCAATGGAAGAAAATTGCCAATGGAAGAAAATTGTCAATGGAAGAAAATTGCCAATGGAAGAAAATTGCCAATGGAAGAAAATTGCCAACGGGAGAAAATTGCCAATGGAAGAAAATTGCCAATGGAAAAAAATTGCCAATGAAAGAAAATTGTCAATGGAAGAAAATTGTCAATGGAAGAAAATTGTCAATGGATGAAAATTGTCAATGGGAGAAAATTGTCAATGGAAGAAAATTGCCAATGGAAGAAAATTGCCAATGGAAGAAAATGCCAATGGAAGAAAATTGTCAATGGGAAAAAATTGTTAATGAAAACAGAAATTGCCGATGGAAATAAATTGCCAACGGGGGAAAAAAAAACCGGAAATGTCCCATGAGAAAAGTGACCAAGCACCGGAAGATGACACTGAAAAGTTTTGGAGTGGCCACGAGATTTTATACGTACACACGATGCAACGATACACGTTTAATCATCTTGTTACACATAGAGAAAGCGAGGCAGATAATAGGAAGACCTTCCATTATAGTCTGCCACAGATCGTGGCACGTACGCTTTTTTTCTTGTTTTTTCTAACGATCGCATAAACGTGCTGAGGAATTTCCGGTTGCGGTCTCTCGCTTCGGAGCACGATGAGAAAACAAGATTGTACTATGTTACACCTATCGGACGATGGAATACTGCGGTTCTCCGGTACCAGATGCTCGAATGTTGGGTTACTTCGGGATATTGAATGTTGAAGTGCAACTCGAGAGCCTAGCAGAGTCTCGCATGTACCATTTGGAATATCTCCCAGATGCAACCCTCCGAGCGTTTCTATCTCGTGCGGCACAGAAGCTGTCTTTTTTTTGATAAGATAACTTATCTGGGGCGCTCGTGCGACCTGGCTCGATGGGCAAGACAGATTACACTCCGATGAAACCGAATATTTTTTTCGAGAAAAAATATTCAACTCCCGCGTTAAAACGAAACCATTCCCATGAGGTTTGTTCCACAAGAACACGACACAGTTCCGGTAACTTTGATTGGGACAGCCCTTGTCCCGCTAAGTTCGATTAGGACCTTGTCGCGCTAAGTTTGATTGCTCTTGACCCGGTAAGTTTGACTGGGACAATTCTTGTCCCGGTAAGTTTGATTGGGATAGTTCTTGTCCCGGTGAGTTTGATTGGGACAATTCTTGTCCCGGTAAGTTTGATTGGGACAGTTCTTGTCCCGGTAAGTTTGATTGGGACAATTCTTGTCCCGGTAAGTTTGATTGGGATAGTTCTTGTCCCGGTGAGTTTGATTGGGACAATTCTTGTCCCAGTAAGTTTGATTGGGACAGTTCTTGTTCCAGTAAGTTTGATTAGGACAGTTCTTGTCCCAGTAAGTTTGATTAAGACAGTTCTCGTCCCAGTAAGTTTCATTGGGACAGTTCTTGTCCCAGTAAGTTTGATTGCAGAACAAAAATTGGAGGAAAGTAGTAACTATGGTTGACTAATACAAGAACTGAGCTGAGGTCGCACGGCTTATCTCGAGTCATTATCGCGACACTAAAACACTGGCGTAAAATACGCTAAACGTTACGTGAGAGACTCGTGAACTCGGTTCTCCGAGTTCCCGGGAGAAAAGTATGAAGTCGATTGAACGGGAAACGCAGAAAAAAATAATAAAAATACCGGCGTGGACCGAAGGTGTGTTAATTGTCGAGCGAAGTCGCGTGACTGCAGTCGTAGCTTTCTCAGGCGAAATTGGATAAAAATTGGAATGGCATAATTTTTCTACCAAGTAAAAGGTAAGTTATGTTATTTTCCGCTGACAAGTCGACTTTCCCTGTTGAGATACTTCGTACCTCGTACTTCACCGGCTTCTTTCGTCGCCGACAATTACCCCCTGGTTCACTTGGAAGTTCTACGTAAATTCACCCTCCCGAGGGCATTTTCGTGCTCCGAGTTGAACTTCGAAGTTTCAATGTTTGTTTTTTCTTTCTCATTTTATTTTCTCGTACCCGCTGGCTAGTCGCGAAGAAGCGGGAAGTAAATGAGACTGAAGCGGTTTCGAAATGTGCATGCACCGCTGTGCGGTCCCTCATTTATCCTCGGCAGAGACCGAGCCCACATTCTCAGGAAAACAATGCTTGTCTCGTTGGCACGCGGCGAGCACCGACACAGTATTCCACGACAGTGTTAAGCCGCACTGTAAATCTACCTGTAAATAATCGCACCATAGAAATTACCATATTCCTCGGACAAAGTATGTTTTCGCGACCTACTCCATTTTCGACGAAATGAGACCTCGCGCCTGGTGAAAACAGTAGTACAAACAGCTCGGCTCAAAGTCCCAGGTGGCCGACGCTTTGCCATCGATAATAATGAAGATAACGAGCTCCGCGGCTGTTCGGCCGTCTGCTGTTTAATAACAATAGAAAGTTCAAGCAATTTTGTTAAACAAGTCTCGAAAGTAGCTTCTTCATTTTATCCGATGATTCGCACGCTTACGAAAGCAAATCGTCCATTGCGATAGAAACTTAAGCGCGCTCTCTTCCCCCTCGAAGTTCGAACTGCTTCAAATCCAAGCTTAAACTCAATATTCGAGATCGAACTTAATTAATAATTAAGCTTAGTAAGCGACATTTAAACAAATTAATTACGTAGACGCCATTCCGCAGTACATTTCGGTTTCCCAGCGTCATAAGGAGAGACAAAAGGCATTACGACGTCAAGAATGAAACTGTTTTAGTGCCAAACTAAGCTCGACCTCCATATTCGAGATCACACTTAATTTCGATCGAGAGTTCGGAAGTACGCTCGTTGAAATCCTTTTGAGATCGCAATTTTTCCGCAGGCAGATTGATTTTGTAAATAGAATATATAAATTACGTTGACGTCATTCCGGAGTAACAATTAGGTTCCCAGCGTCGTAAGGAGAGACAAAAGGCACAACGACGTCGAGAATGAAACTGTTTTAGTGCTAAACGAAGCTCGAACTCGGTATTGGTATGAAACTTAATTTCGATCGAGCGCCTGAAAATACGCTCGTTGAAATCGTTTCGAGATCGCAATTTTTCCGTGGTCAGATGAACTTAATAAAAAAAATATTATACATTCCCTAGACGTCGTTCCGGAGTATATCTCGGGTTCCTGGCGTCATAAGGAGAGACAAAAGGCATAACGACGTCGAGAGTTTTAATAAGTCGAGGTCTCGGATTGGCCGGCTCGTTGGCTTCAATCAAGAGGTCTTCGGTCCTTACTCGAGAGCCGCGGATCTCATTCTTCGTATCTGTACCTTACGGCACGATGGATATAGTAATAGTCACCGACTGTCAGCGGCCTCACGTTGTTATGACCGAGAGATTCTCTCATTGGCTCGAATTGAATCGACAGCGAGGCTGGAGAGAGTGGGAGAGACAAAAGTTTAAGGGGACGAGAATCGAGGGCTTAAGAGCGACCACGAGGAACGCCGCGAATGCGTTATTATCCTCCACCGTCATTACTCAGACGTGCCGCGGCTTCACCTCCGCGCAGCTCTGAGGAACGACCAACGAGACGGAGGATATTGTACCGAGGCGCCTTGTGACCAGTTGATTCGTTCGGCTCGACGCGAATCTATAAAGTACAAAAGCCTTCCCGACCCTGAATCATGCACCACCGGCAACGGAGCTAATAGTTGTTCGAAATGAAACTGGCTCGTTGCGCGCCTTAAAAGCTTCTTTTATTTCGTTAAGTATTGTAAAATAAAAACAATTTCGCTCAGCCGTGAAGACGATCGTAACAAGACTATCCTGCACTGAGGGAAGGATCCAGTGAAAATTACCGATCTAAAAAAAATTACTATAGCACACCGTAGTAGGGCACTGGAGCGCCACCTGTGGCAGAAAGTCTCAGATATTCCGATAATTTTTACCATAATATCTACGAAAAAATCTCATAAATCGGCGCCGTAGTTCCCTACACAATAAAAAATAATTTCGTAAAATCAGAATACGGAGTAAAAAATGTTTTGTTAAATAAGTGACAAACTCGTTTGTTCAGTTTTGAATATTACAAACCTGCCCTTTTATTTTTCGGGGAATTGACAATTGTAGTCTGCACTTTTGTTTGTAAAACTAGAAATTTAACGAATAAAAAATTGTGGACGTTTTGTGCACAATAAGTTGTTGTAAAAAGTACAAACTTTTCTTTACTATGTACTACTATGTTTTACCATGTAACAATATGTGTCAAGCGATATATTTATATTTACTAGATCCTTCTCTCACTGTGCGATTATGTTCGTCGCTGAAAACGAGGAAAAAGCAACAAACGCATCGCTGCCTTGGCCTCAGGACGACAAGCAAACAGAAAAAGGACCGATTAGGTAAGAGGGGGAGAATAGGGCGGGGAACAACCGAAAGCCGTGCGACAGACTTTTCGTAAGAAAAACATCCTGATCTCACCAGGCTCGTATGCTGGTAGTGGGAGTGTCGCTGTCGCTGCCGATGGGACCGGTGAAGAGTCCCAAGAGAGCAGAGGCTGCCAGGATCCGGGCCCTTCGAAACGGCCCCGCATACACCTTTTTGTCTTTTTTTTTTCCTCGGATTTGTTTCTCGCATAGGATTCGGTGGTTCGCCCACAGCTCGAATCGATCGTCGGGGCTCGCGTCGACTCTGCAGACTTACAGGCCTACTTTGACATACGGAATAAATTTCGATTGAATGGTCAAAACGTTCGGAAATGCCATATACAAAGGTGAAGTAGAATAGTTAGTTTCTGGTCAAACTTATTACCTCTACAGTCGACCAACACAAACAAGCCAACAATAAAAGTTTCCAATTAGTTCCGTTACAACGTTCATCTCTGCAGGTAAAAACTCCCTTATGGTTCGTCCGTACGACTGCGACTTATGCTGAAGTATAAAATCCCTCCACGTCCAAGTCAAACATAGTTTACACCTCAATTGAACAATGTGGAAGAATATTATTCAGAGATATATGGATGTACTCATGGGGTTCTCGCCGCTCTTACAATGACTCACGTATGTGCGGAGTCTTTACACCCCCTAGGTGTTACTCGACGTCCACGTGAGGAAGAGCGATTTGAACGTCAGTCGTAGTATGAAGAAACAGTGAAATGCGTAAAAAATTAAGCTCCTGGTGTTTTGAGGTGAATCGAGAAAAAAGGTGGGATAGTATCTCCAACGCCATCACCGATGGAGGTTCAAGCGACGAGAGACTTGTTTGAACATCGATATTATAGAATGAATAAAATGTTGCTGAAATGGGTTGGACTGTGGCCGTATCAGAGTACCCGTACTCGATCGGTTCTTTTTGCTATTGAGTTTTCAATCGTCGTCAGCCAACTGGCGGCTCAGGCAATCGCTACCGCGAAACATCGTAACGATTGGGAATCTCTCATTCAGTGCATTATGCCATTAACTTTCGACGCTTTCTGTATCACTAAGTTTTTCACATCTGTCTTTAACACACCGAAGGTTAGTTAATTTTAGTTTTTATTATAGAGCAAGTCAAGTCAAAGAATCGAAGCTTATAACGAAAGTGCACCCAGAAAAATAATTTGTTTGATGACCACCTTTTATTTGGTTTAAGTAAAATATTTATTTCATTTAAATAAATATTTCTTTAAATCAAATAAATATTTTACTTAACCCAAATAAACGGTGGCCGTCAAATACATTGTTTTTCTGGGTGTGAACTAAAAAATTGGTATAACTAGTAGCAACTTTTTAGTGTTCGTATGTCTTCGTAACTAATATCCACTAAGGAACAGTTGTTCGATTTGTGGAGATATTAGGGTTACTAAATCGAATGCGTACGAATTGGTACATTCGGGCTCGGGATCGTGGCGGTAAAATTTTTCACGAATACGCCGAGAATAGGAGAAAGATGACTATCGCGTACACAGGTCAGTCAAGTTACGGTGAGCGATAATAAAGAAGTTGTTACATTTTATATAGACATTTCGATGTTGCGTGCAGTAATGGGTTATACAACCTGGGTTC
Organism: Ichneumoninae sp. B BG-2022a; assembly: GCA_030522725.1. Taxonomy (NCBI): domain Eukaryota; kingdom Metazoa; phylum Arthropoda; class Insecta; order Hymenoptera; family Ichneumonidae; species Ichneumoninae sp. B BG-2022a. Next base: position 4,159 of record JAPYZD010005215.1, on the reverse strand, counting down.
TCTTCGTTACCCAACCGATTGTACCGAAGGTTATCGACATTGTGCTTAAGAACGGTACCGAGCCTGGTGAATTTGTTTTACGCGTCGACTATTTAGTTATCGACTTGCAAAAATATTATTTTTACATCGTTCTGCATACTGCTACGAGTGGATTTCTGATATTCACCATCTCCGTGGCATTTACTTCCATGTTCGTGGTTTACGTTCAACACTGCTGCGGATTATACGCTGCGTTGGGGTGAGTCAAAGGTTTGCTAATATTGTCATAAAAAAAACCATGTGATAATACCATGTGAATGATAATCGTAGCAATGCATCAACGGTAAATTTCAGACATACTTTGGAGCGACTAGGAAAGAAAGAAAGATCATCAGAAACGGAAGAAAACACATGTGTGTTGGACGAATCGAACATGAACTATGAACATCTAGCTACGTGCATCGCGAGACACAATGAAGCTATCAAGTTAGATTCTTTACATAATCTGTCTAATGAAATGGATCAATGACCAAGCGACATCATGCCAGTTATGAACGATCCATTATGGCCAGATACTCGGAACTCATCGAGGCAAGCTACTCATGGGGCTTTCTTTTCATCGTAGGATTTAACATGGTTACAATTTCTCTAACGGGACTTGAGGTAAAAGTTGCGGTATATGATACATGGTCTTTAAAGATGACGGATGAAATAGGCAATTGATTCAGATTGTTATGAGAATCACCAATCCTCAACAAACCGTAAAATTCATAGCTGCCAATATCGTTTCCATGGTACCACTCTTCATCGAAAACGACATGGCTCAAATTCTGATGGATCACAGTATTAAGATTCGTTCTTACATGTGAGTCGAATAAGGTCTTGATCAAATATGATTAGATGGGATCTCATAAAAGAAATGTCTTGCGTTCAGACTCAACAGCGAATGGTACAAGTTACCGCTGAAGGCTCAGAAAGTTCTGCTTTTCATGATTATGCGTTGTAACGCGCCCTCCCAAATTACAGCCGGAAAAATGTGTGTCATGTCCGTACAAAGTTTCGGGATGGTAAGAACAATCATTTTTTTTTCAAGAACTTTGTAGTCCGCTTAATATTGTTATTCAACAAAATCTATGGACAATTTTTTATTTACAGTTTCTGAACGGATCACTGTCATACTTTACTCTAATGCATTCCATGTAGGGACTTCTCGCCGAAACTCATACAATAATGTATTTATTTAAACTTTATTGAAGTGGTTTTCATCGAAGATGAAACACCATACGATGTAAGTTACAAGTTTCAAGATGCAGAATTGAAGAGATGTAAGAAAAGACTACCTCACGAGCTTCTCCAATCATCGACGTTTTGCTGCATTTCAACAGTTAGATGTCTTGCAAAATGTGCACCACGTTTATAGTCATTGATTTCCTTGACGCTTTATTTATAATCGCCTACTCTGTTAATGCAACCATTACTGCTCCATATAAAATCCCGGATGCTGCTCAGGCGTTACGAAGGTAGAAATATTTCGTGTTCTGATATTTACTCATAGAAATTGCTCAGGAAATTTGAATTTTAAAACATATTTTCCAAAGTAACACAAATCGAGGAAGTGACTTTAAAGATTGGAATTTCATGATTCTTAACAGAGTCCATTTTACCTCGTTAAGTACTTGGTAAATGATGATCATGCCGAAAGTTCGTTTAAGCTTCAAGTTACTTTATTCAGAGATAAAACCACGACGTTGTTAGGTTCCACGTCATGTTACGATGGGTGAAGAACCGCGGGTGGCGCGAGAGCCATTAAAAGTCGTTACTTTTACATTCGATCATACGATCAATGTCCATAGAACTTTCGAAGTCGTTTCGGTACAACGTTCACTTACTGGCGAAGACTTGGGGATGCTTCGTCCGTTCGACTGCAGCTTATACTGAAGTATAAAATGCCTCTATGCGCAAGTCAAATACATTACACCCTTATTTCTTTCCGGCGGGGATGAAAAATAGTTTATGCCTCAATTGAATAATGTGGAAGAAGATTATCCGAGAAATATGGATGCACGCTTGGGGTTCCCGCGGCTCTTACAATGACTCACGTACATGCCGCGTCTTTACATCCTAGCTGTCACTCAACGTCGACGTGAGGAAGGGCAATTTGAACGTCAGCCGAAGTACGAAGTCTCAATATAATTGCGCATGAATCGATAATGAGAAAGAAACAGCGAAACGCATGAAAAATGAAGCTCCTGCCGTTTCGAAATCCATGGGGAAAAAAGCGATTGTATCTCTAACGCTATCACCGATGGAGGTTCCGTCGACGAGAGACATATTTGAACATCGATATTATAGACTAAATAAAATTTTCCTGAAAATCTTTGGACTGTGGCCCTATCAGACGACCCGTGACCGTTTCGTCCTTTTTGCTATTACTATTATACTCGGTGCCAGTGAAATGGTACCTCAGACAATTGCTATCTTGAAACGTCGTGACGATTGGGAATTCCTCATTGAGTGCAGTGTACCATTAACTTTCGACGCTTTCTGCCTCACTAAATTGTTCACATCTATCTTTAACTCGCATAAGGTTAGTTACATTTTTTTATGACTAAGCGAGATTGATTAAGCATGTTTCAGCGAGTTATCAAGTCAAAGAATACGATGCTTATAACTTGTATCAAATTTTTAGTGTTCGTTTTGATTCATAAATCGAGAAAGGCTTAATCGATATTTATTAACGAGCAGTTTTTTCATTGGTGCAGATGTTAAGGTTACTAAATCGAATGCGAACGGATTGGGACGTTTGGGCTCGGGGTCGTGATGCTAACATTTTTCACAAATACGCCGAGAATGGGAGAAAGATGACAATCGCATACATAGGTTAGACGGGAAATGGTGACGGATAATTAAAAAGTTGTCACATTTTATATATATTTACCGATGTTGTTATACAGTCGCGGGATATACAACCTGTGTTATCTTTGAGATACAACCAGTTGTACCAAAGATCATCGACATAGTTCTACGGAACGGTACCGAGGCTGGTGAATTTGCGGTACCAGTTGACTATTTAATTATCGACATGCAAAAATATTATTTTTACATTGTTCTGCATACTACCGCGAGCGGATTTCTGGCATTCGGCGCCGCCGCGGCATGTGATTGTATGTTCATGGTTTATGTTCAACACGCTTGTGGATTATATGCTGCGTTGGGGTGTGCCAAAGACTTATTAATCCTGTTTTAAAAAAGCATTTTAAATGCTGTTGTTAAAATGACACAAGTTGGCCCTAGTTCGCAATAATAATCATAACAATGTGTCAACGGTAATTTCCAGATACAATTTGGAGCTAATTCAAACGAATGAAAGAACACCAGAAACAGGGAAAACCACGCATGCCGTGGATAAATCGAACATGTACTATGAACATCTAGTTACGTACATCGATAGACACAATGAAGCTATCAAGTTAGATTCGTTAAATAATTTGTCTAATGAAACGGACCAATGACCAAGCCACATAATGTTAGTTACGAACGATTCACTATTGCCAGATACTCCGAACTCATCGAGACAAGTTACTCATGGTGCTTCTTTTTCATAGTAGGATTTAACATGTTTATGATTTCTCTCACAGGACTTGAGGTAATAGTTTCGGTTTATGATGTATAATCTTGAGAATTGACAGATGAAATAGGTAATCCATTCAGATTGTTATGAGAACTAGTAATCCTCAACAAACCCTAAGATTCGTAGTTAGCAATATCATATGCATAGTGCATCTCTTTATCGAATGCTACATGGCCCAAATTTTGATGGATCACAGTATTAATATTCGCTCTCATATGTGAGTCAAATAAGGTCATGATCGAAAATGATTAGATGTGACCTCATAAGAGACATGCCCTGTGCCCAGACTCAACGGCGAATGGTACAAGTTACCGCTGAAGGCTCAAAAAGTCCTCCTCTTCATGATTATGCGTTGTAACGTGCCCTCTCAACTTACAGCCGGAAAAATTTGTGTCATGTCCGTACAAAGTTTTGCAATGGTAAGAGCGATCATTTTTTTCAAGAGCCCTAGCTTCCACTCAATATTGTTATTCATCAAGAGCTATAAATAATTTTTGTATTACAGTTTCTGAGGACATCAATGTCATACTTTACGCTCTTGTATTCCCT
>JAPYZD010005214.1:0-10198 GCA_030522725.1 Ichneumoninae sp. B BG-2022a | reverse complement strand
TTAACAAATTCATCAAAAAATTAATTGGTTAAGAAATTACCCGGCAACAAAACTTTTTTTTTTATGAAAATGATTCGTTTATTTTTCTGAATACGTATGCATTTTTTCAGATTCTTAAGTAATCGTTGATTTTTTATTTTTTAAAATAAGAATCTGAAAAAATTCATGATTTTTTTTCAGATTTTTATACCATCAAGAAGTACTTGCAACTTTCTCTTATTGTTGTCGAACTTTATGCGAAGTCAGAGCGCAGCGAGACGCCCTTTCTTAAAAAACCCACAGGGCCGCATTCAGAAATCCTGCCTGGGTAACTAGCTTCTCTCTGTGATATTCGCACCCGCGCAACACTCTCTCTCGTTCTACCCAGCCGGACAAGCACCACAAAAAAGACGCAGTTGGTGCAATATTTGCGACATGTGCCGCGCATGCCGCAAATATTGCGCCACATTGGGTCCATTTCGTGGTGCTTGTCTATCTGGGTATGTTTTCCAAAGTAAGTTTCTGAACGGGCCCCTGGCAGTGGACGGTCACAAATAAAAGAAGGGTAACTGAGCAGATCAGCATACAAGAACGCATTGGCTTAGATGAGAGATGGATTTTATTTATTTTAATTCATGCATTTTTTTCCGCAGAGTATGGGTTTGTTCGGCGCGTTTAAAATGTTGATGTGGTTTGGCATACTCCCGCCGAAGCTCAATGTCCAAGAAATTTTGCAACGCACTTCGGCCAGTCCGAGAGTCGGACTCGGGAATCCGGACGATCACATGCCTCGGGCCAGTTACATCGAGACGCAAATTGGATACACATTTAAAGATCGAGCCTATCTTCTGCAAGTGAGTTAGACGCAGAACATAATTTTTTTTTATTACCATTGTTCGAGGAAATATTTTTAGATCCTTTTTCGACTTCAACTATCTCGGAATCGATAAATCAGTTAAAAAAATGTTGGATGCAATTTATTTATCTAGATGTAGATTTTATAGGTCGTAAACTTTCTGTAAACTGAAACAATAATAATCTACCGTGCAGGCCTTCTCGCATCCGTCGTACACGCCGAATAACATCACGCCCGGATACGAGAGACTGGAATTCCTCGGAGACGCAATACTAGGTAATTCTCATAATTTTTTTTTTAAATTGCTTCGATATACGAAATCATCTACAAAAGGCTATCTGTGTTGCAGATTTCTTGATAACGGTCCACATCTACGAGTCCTGCAACGATCTGACGCCTGGAGCCCTGACCGACCTGCGATCAGCACTCGTCAACAACATTACTTTCGCCTGTCTCGCTGTTAAGTACGGCTTTCACACCGCTCTCATGTCCTACGCTCCAAAGCTTCAGGAGATCATCGAGAGGTTCGTCAAGTTCCAAGAGGACCGAGATTACACAGTCGACGACGAGGTACTTTTGCCATATACATGTGATTTAGTTACAAAAAAAAATTGAATCGTTACTTTAAAAACAACTGTGTTGTCGTTACAGCTGATGTGGATACTCCTCGAGGAGGAAGAGTGCAATATGGCGGAGTACGTCGACGTGCCGAAAATTTTGGGCGATCTGTTCGAATCGATTGTCGGAGCTATTTATCTCGACACCGGCAAAGATCTGGCCAAAGTATGGGAAATCGTCTATGGCTTGATGAACAAGGAGATAAGTGAGTGTGGCAATTACTTTTGTATTAAAAAAAATCTTATGTATGTTTTGGAAAATTATTTGTTTGTTCCAATTTTCGACGATCGAGGGGATTCCCTTAGGCGCCCCGCAAGCCTTGACAAATTCCTTAGTCTATATAGCAGAGCTGGGTAAAGTACCAAAAACGACTTTAAGCACAAAGTACAAAGTATCGCAAGTACTGGAAGTGTCAAGTACTTTTTGTACTTCAAGTATTTCTCAATCACTTTTCTATGCTTTAAAAAAGGTGCAAAGCAAATTGCACATGGATTTCTCATTGTAAAAAATCACGAACTGAAATGTTTCGTAATTTGTCGTTTTGAGACTATTTTTAAGCCACTGTTCATTTGGTTTCATCAACAAAAAATCTATTTAAAACATGGCAAAAAATGTAATTAAAAAATACGAAAAAATCCTTTCTCGTCCCTTCTGGTTCTTTGAAAGATATTTTTTTGATAAAAGAAAGACATACAAGGTGATGCTTTTTGTTTTTCTTACGCAGTTAAAAAAAATGTATTAAAATTAATTCTCGTTACGATTATATTTATTGAAAAGTTCAAACGGATAATCATATATTAATAGAAACAGGATGTCATGCTGTTTATCGCGCATCCGTAATACGAGCGTGTACTCAAAAAGTCCTTGTACTTGAAATCGTAAAAAACGTACTTGGAGTACTAAAAAGTACTCGCAATACTAAAAGAGTTCTTTTGTACTTCAAGTACGTACTTGAAGTACAAAACACGTTGACAGTGTTTCAAATACTGCCCAACTCTGGTCTATAGCGAGCAACAGTCAACCTGCTAGTAACAAACAAATTATCAATAACCATCTGCAGGAGTAATAACAACAATTCGTTTATTTTCAGTCGCGTTCAGCAAGAACGTTCCGAAACAGCCAGTTCGAGTGATACACGAAACACCTGGCGCAAATCCACGATTCTCGTAAGTTAAACACAAAATTTTATTTCTCGCAATTAACAAAATAATGACTTTGTTTGGCATTTCTTTGAGCTCTATTACATTACGCAATTGCTCTTCCAGGAAATCGTCGCCCGTTGAGGGCACAAGCTCAGTGATAATCAGCCTGGAGGTGACGATTGCGGGCAAGATCAAAACGTTTCACGGCTTCGGTGCTAACAAGAAACAAGCCAAGTGCGCCGCAGCGAAACAAGCTCTCAAATGCATAATGAGCAATCCGTGAAACGAACGTAGTACATCTTCAAGTCTTTCGAGTTCGACGGCCTATTAATCGATTGTGTTTGCCGTCAACGATGGAACTATCGACCTACGAACTTTAAATTTAGATTTGATTTGGGGTGCTTTTTTAATTACGCAATCTTCCATAATTTTACTGCGCAAGGGCAGTTTTCGATTGTTATTTTTACTAGAAATTTTTTTGGTCCACAAGTTCCAATATATTTAGTCGCGAAACACCGTCACAACGAGTCAGTGACTGGTACCATTTGACCGTCGTGACGCGATCTTCTTTCGTCTATCATCGTCCATGCGAGTTTTAGATTTTCCACGGGATTCACGGAATTATTTGAGTGTTCCTGTTATGTTCTTTCTTTCTATTTTTTATCGGAAATTATCAGTAATGAATCTATAACTTGTAACATTTGACCGTGTTGCAGGCTTTTTTTTCTCTACGATCTTCCACCCAAGTTTCCAAATAAATGTCAGCATATTTACGCATGCAAAACGTGCTTTCGATTGTGGCCTTTGAAATGTTCATAGTATATAATTCATGTTGTTATTTAGTATTAATTACGAGTCAGAAATAAGAGCCGAATATCTTTATTACTATAGAATTTATGGCGGAGCTGGAATCCCGATGAAACTTCGATTTCAACCTCAATTCCAATTGTTGCAACACAAGTCATCGGGATTTCACCCCCGGATCTTCATTTCGTCGGAGTGAATGCACGAGTGACATATTTTTCGTACGACGAACGAAGTGTCGGAACGACGATCGTCGTCAATCGCAACGAATTCGTAGAGGTTTACAAAATATTATATTACGATAAACGTTGCTCTGGTATCGAAATAAAAAATACTTTCTAATTACATAAACCGTATTAGTTAATTGTTAAACGGCTCAGTTCGTACTCTTTCGTTTCTTCAACGACGGCCGATCGAAATGTTGCTTCAAGCCGGCTGCTTGGGTGTTGTGAAACTTGAGATTCTGCGCAGTTTCCGATATCCACGGAGAGTCGAACTGCGTCGTGTCCTGATCGACCAGATGTGTGTATTTCGTTCTGCCGCTTCGTCCGAAGTTCTTCACTTGCATCACCTTCGGCAGCACGGTCTTGTCGAAGTGATCCTCCAGCGTTGCGCCCGAGAAATCACGCTTGAATATCGTGTCGTCACGATCCAGATAGAACGCTCCGCGATGATAGTACTTCTGCAAAAATTTGTATTTTCCCTTCGCAGCCTTGTTCGTTATGGTCTTCGGATTGAGACGAGCCTCTTGCCGGCGTTCCTCCTCCGTCATGTTTCGAATCCTCTCGATCTCCAGTCGCTCCTTTTCGATCCTGCAATTTTAAACGAAAAAAAAATATGAGTGAAAATTACTAGGATAGACGTGAAACTACAAATTTCAACGCACGTCTCTCGCTCCTCCCGATCGCGCTTTATTCTCTTCAGCTCTCTAAGTTTCCAGGCCTCGTATTCGACCTCATCGTTCTCGTCCTCCGTGCACACGTCGTCGAGTTTTCCCTCCTGATCGACGGTTTTTGTAACCTGAGTCTCCTTACGAATCACCTCTTCGACCATCTGTGAAAAGATTAAGCATTTTTTAAATTGACGGTGCCCAGTGAAAAGTCCATACGAAATTCAAACACATCCTGGGACGATTTCCAGGATATTTACAGGTTGTCTTACGATATTCATAAAAAACAAAAATATGCATATCGCGCACGACGTACGAAATAATATTCAGTTCGATAACCGTTTCCGTTCACGTTGGAATCTGTTCAGAAAAAAACTACTTAAGGTGCCAAGCAATACCAATGCTCGGAAGCGTCCCAGCCATCGGACACTCCTATTCAGATTGACTTTATTCCGAATTCAAGTATTAGAAATTCAATTTGGCACTTGTAATCTTATTCGTAATCGTATATATAATTTTTTCATTGAGTCAATTTATAAATGGCTACGAAATTCTTTTAGTTAGTATGAACTAGTTGAGTTCGTGCCTCAAAATTCTCGAATCTATGTCCGAAACATTGGGACATCCAGCATCCGAATATAGGGACGTGACTGGTACGTTTGGACTCTCCTATTATTTTTTTCCGCAATTAAAAAAATATTTGTCTTGTAAATAATCGATGTGTTTTGGAAACTGGAAACTATCAGCTTGACATTGCTTTCAGATACTTTCCCAAAAAATGTGTTCTTGACCAATTAATATAACTGCCGGAATTTGGAGATGCTCTTAAGGTAGTCCTTGCGAATAATGTTCACTTCGCTTAAGTTTCAGAGAAATGAGAGGGAATTGTAAACACTTCTCGATGGTATAAAAATCTGAAAAATCAAGTCTATTAAAGATGCTGAAAAGATTAATTTTGCATAATAATAATTCCTAAATGTTATTAACAAATTGATGAAAAATAAAATTGTTCAACAAATCTCCCGGAAACATAACTTTTTAAAAAATAAAATGATTCGTTCATTTTTCTGAATATGTATAAATTTTTTCAGATTTTTAAATTCACTTTGAATTTTGAGACTTTTTACACGTTTTCCCATATAAAAAAAAATCAAAGTGAATTAAAAAATCTGAAAAAATTCATACGTATTCAGAAAAGTGAGCGAAGCATTTTCTTTACAAAAATTGGGTTTGTCGGAGATTTGTTGAACAATGTTATTTTTCATAAATTTGTTAATAACATTATGGAATTATTATTATGCAAAATTAATATTTTCACCGCCTTTAATATGCCTAATTTTTTCAGATTTTTTACCATCCAGAAGTGTTTGCAATTCTCTCTTATTTGTCTGAAAGTTATGCGAAGTGAACACTATTCGTAAGGACTACCTTACCAGTTCTTGCATTGGTACCTTTACATTACTATGCACGAATTTACATATGTATCTCACCAAAACTGAGATACACTTTTTTTAGGACAGTCGCTAATAAAATACATTTTAAAACAATCTCAAATTGGCGGGGAGAAATATTCAAGGACATTAGGCGAAATTCAAGGATTTCCCGGACTTTTTCAAGGCCAGACAAGATTCAAGGACCGTTCCAGGACTTCAAGGACCTCAAGGAACGCTGGCCTAATCGTTCGGGGTGAAACGGCTGGAAGAAGTCGCTCTCACCCTCAGAGTCTGACGTTTCCTCTCGTCGACGAGTTTCTTCGCCTCTACCTCGGCCTGCTTCTGCTTGACGGCCTCTTTTTCCTTCTCCATGACGGTTATACGGTCCTTCTTTCTAACGAAGACCGGCTTGAGTCGCGGTCCGGTCTCCTCCTCAGAGTCCGTGTACTCCTCGTACTCGGAGCTCTCCTCCGAGCTCTCGCCCGATTTTTCGTCCTCGATTCCGTGAATGAGTTCCTCCTCCACGTCCTTCTTAGCGAGCACTCGCTGTTTGAGCGCCACCCGGCGTCTCTCCATCTCGGTGTCGGACAATTCCTCGTCCTCCGACGAGTCCGAGCTGTCGAGTTTTATTCTCTCGCGTGCGCGCTCCGGCTCGTCCTCGATTATCTCGGGTTCGTGGATGTGCCGGTGCCGTTCGGGCGAAGCTTCGACCTCGACCTCGCGCTGTCTCTCCAGTCTCGTCAATCTCCTCAGACGCGGATCGTCTTCGTCCCGCGCTTTCGGCTGCGCGGCGGGCACGAAAACCTCGGTTGACTCGCCCTCCTCGTAGGTCTTGTGACCGCATCTATCCATGAAGTCCTCATCCTCTGATTCCTCGTCGGAACTTGCCGCGGGAGCGTAGTCGGGACGCTTGCCGGACACGTAACGGTGGACCTTCACCTTCTTCATCGACAGCTCGCCTGTAAATACCAAAAGATGGATGGGTCTAAAGCCAGTCTGTACGATGAAAAATAATTGCTTGCACAAATTCATTGATGCAAAAACATCTTCAGCGAGGCTTTCCAATAAAAAGCATCCTTACAAAGCTTTATGGTCAATTGTCTCAGTAGAGGTATTGAGGAAGGTATTGAGGAAGGTATTGAGGAAGGTATTGAGGAAGGTATTGAGAAAAGTATCGAGGAGGGCATCGAGGAAGGTATCAAGTAAAGTATCGAGGAAGGTATTGAGAAAGGTATCGAGGAAGGTATCAAGGAGGGTATCGAGGAGGATATCGAGGAAGGCATTGAGGAAGGCATTCAGGAAAGTATCGAGGAAGATATCGGGGATGGTATCGAGGAAGGTATCGAGGAGGATATTGAGGAAGGTATCGAGGAGGATATTGAGGAAGGTATTGAGAAAGGAATTGAGAAAGTAATTAAGAAAGTAATTGAGACAGTAATTGAGAAAGTAATTGAGAAAGGAATTGAGAAAGGACTTGAGAAAGGAATTGAGCAAGATATTGAGCAATGTCTTCAATATCTAGCTTGATTCTCTTAATATATACTAGAAAGTTTTTTCCTTGCCCCAGAGTATCTGAAAAAACCATTATCGGAGTATGGTGGGTCTCACAAGCTGGGAAGTTCCGTCCACCTCTAACTGTAAACATACCTTTGTCATTTTTGACCGGAACAGCTCCAGCCGTACTTTGGATGCCCATCGGTGCTGGAGCTAACGAATTATTCGTAACGAAGTAATCCATCATCGTTGCCTTCCCCGTTTACGGCAAAGTGATGAAAAAAAACCACTGCCCAGACTTCGTGTATGCTGCAGGAAATAGGTTAGTTTTCCACTTCTCGACTAATAATGCGTGTGTGCTCCATCCGACGCGAAAATCCGGTGAACTTTCGTCCTTGAAGCACGAAGAAGCGATCCGCGCTTTCTCGACAAGAGTCGATCGTCGACAAACGTAAACATAAACAATAATAACGTCAAAGGACGTCCGGACTACGCGCTCGTCAACGACGAACTGATGTATTTCTCGAACGGTTAGTACAACCTTGACCGCACATTTAGTACGCGCGACGAGGAGCGCATCGAGCGCCGGTAAGTCAGTCAGCTGCACGTTTTTAAAGTGGAATCAAACATGTACCACGTGACGCACGAGTGCAAGAGAGAATCTTGCATTTTTTATATCGATGCCATGTAAAAATTGTTAACATTTGAGGCAAGAGCGAAGTATCTTCAGACGCGGTATTGAATTCTATATCAGCCGATACTTCGCTTTTTGGCGAATTATCTATCGTCTCCGAATTGCATTCGTTACAGTTTTTGTTAGCGACTGAGTGCGTTTCCCCTCGCCTTAACGCGTGTTGGTCACATCGATAAATTCTCATGCATTGGTACGAATGTCAAGGAAAAAAAACTACGCGTATTTATACGCGGGGCGTGTATCGATTATAATAATGCTAGGAAAACATCCAATGCAGGGCTTACACGGCGGAGTGTCAGCTGATAAAACACAACCGCAGCTTCGAGGCGACGACTAAAGATTGCTAGATAAGTTAATGTCCGGGACTAGTATCGGTGGATCGCTCTCCCGTAATACGCAGATTAGCGCGTAAAACAACGACGGTAGAGAGAGAGGGAATGGTTACTGCGTGTACGACGAAAGAATACACGCGTCGGACGTATTCGCAGAGCGGTGGCAATGCGAATGCACGACAAATGATATTGTAACTTTGCTCGTGTGGTAGTCAGTCGGAGCCGGCAGGTTCCAGTAGGTTCACGTCGGACCGTCGTCGCAAAACATTCGTACCAAACTGAAGGTACAAAAGTCACCCCGATTAGCGTATTAAATAGAGATACGAGGAAATCTTCGTACCGAACGTACGGAACTAGTCCATGGAGTCGGTCGAGGCCAACGGGAGAGAGACGAGCGAGGGTGCAACGAAAATACCACGGTACGGATTCAAGGTTCGTCTAGACCACGAGTATCCCGAGAAATGGTCGCAGAAACTGAAACCGAGATTCTGGGAGGTTGTACGCTCGGTCCCTATGGCCTGCAGGTAAGTGTTTTGTGATCAATAATTCGGCACGAAATAAAAACAAAACAAAAACTGAGAAGCGGGTTCGATCGATAATTGAATTAAATTGTTCCACTTGTTGTTCTCGTTATGACAATGCAATCGTTGAGAATGTTCTTGTTTTTTTTTTGTACTTTACGCGTTCATCTTTGTAAACTGCGTATCTCGGTAAGCACTTAATAAACACGTACATTTGTCTTCGGCGATAAGTAATGTCTCGCGCGAGGGAGATTCGGTCTCCGGGGCGCTGTATGCGAACTTCTCGACCAGAGGTAAATCGCCGAGTTACCACGCGGTATGAAATATGACCGCGCGTGGGGCGACGAGAGGCAAAGCCATTCCCAGTTGCCCCCAATGGTAATTTCGTAGTTGAACGTCGTGGTAACTTCCTGAGTTGACGGGAATCGATGAAGATGATATTTGTTGTCCCTCGCGACGGTACACAAGTGCGTTTGGTATTTCGTGCCGTAGTTCGATTACAGTGAGGCGTGATTATCGATTTTCAGATACATATCTTACTATTGGCAAGCACGGAAGAAAGGACGATTGGCGATTATGGACTTTATTAGCCCGCTGAGTTCCAAGCACTTCTACGGTCGGTCCTAAAATCTTTTACGTACTGTAAATGCGTTAATAGCATGTGAAATACCGCGTTCGGTAATAACAACTGTAATCAACTGTTTTAAGCCGGACGGTTGTGCACAGGCTAAAGAAAAAAGTCTCACGTGCTGGCGTTATATCCGCTTTTGATGAGACTTCTTTTTACCGTCACTACTGGGAACCGTGAAAAAACTTGATTACAGTTTCTGATGCCGACCGAGCCCGGGTTAGCTAGGGAGAAGAGTGTTTCACATAACGTTAAGGAGGGAGTCTCGCTGCGCGCCGACTTCGCATAAGTTCGACAACAATAAGAGAAAATTGCAAGTACTTTTTGATGGTGTAAAAATCTGAAAAAAAGTCATGTATACTAAAGGTACTGAGAAGATTCATTTTGCATAATAATAATTGCACAATGTTATTAATAAATTCATCAAAATATTAACTGGTTAACAAATTACCCGACAACAAAACTTTTTTCTTAATGAAAATGATTCGTTCATTTTTCTGAATACGTATGAATTTTTTTCAGATTTTTAAGTAATCGTTGATCTTTGTTCTATAAAAAAAAAAAAATTCAACGATTACTTAAAAATCTAAAAAAATTCATACGTATTTAGAAAAATAAACGAATCATTTTCATAATAAAAAAGTTTTGTTGCCGGGTAATGTGTTAACTAATTAATTTTTTGATGAATTTGTTAACAACATTTTGCAACTATTATTATGCAAAATTAATCTTCTCAGTACCTTTAGTATACATGATTTTTTTCAGATTTTTACACCATCAATAAGTACTTGCAATTTTCTCTTATTGT
>JAPYZD010005213.1:0-15754 GCA_030522725.1 Ichneumoninae sp. B BG-2022a | reverse complement strand
CTCTGTGCTTCTTACACGGAGCGTAGTTTTCTTTTCTTTTTTTTTTTTTGCAAATGCACACTCCGACAGTCCTGACATTGGCTCACTGTCCCTTCAATCTAATCATCGTTTCAAAGCTTTTTTTCCCACCAAACACTTGCCAATCAGCGAAGACCGAATCACAACCCGCCCGATATTATACAATGACCCAATCACGTGTTCCCATCGTCGTTCCACGTCAACGAAGCACCGCGAAAAAAACTTAACATATCCGGTGAATGATAACCTCCCCGCTCCGTTACTATCGCAATATTGCACGATTCTTTCTTTCTTTTTTTATTTTAATTTTTTTTTATTTATTTTTTTTTATCTTTTGTTTCTTTAAATTCATCTCAATTTCAATAAGGTGTTTAGCACCAATCTATTATATCACAATGTTCCACTCCACACCACGCGGTTGTAAATATATAAATACCTATATTGTAGTAGTAGTAGTAGTAGTAGTAGCGATAGTAGTAGTTGGTAGTAATAGTAGGTAGTAGTAATAGTAAATAGTTGTAGTAGGTAAGAGTAATTTTTTTTTTTTAATGAAAAGGGTTCAATATAACAGCCTAGCAGCCTGCCCCAGCAGTTTGTCGGTGTTGTTTATATCTCCGGCTTTGTGACTTTATGTGTGTGTATTTTTGTGTGTGTGATTTTGCGTGTGAATTTTTATTTTTATTTATTTTTTTTATCCTCCGTAACGTCGATGACCTAATTTCATAAGGGCGTATCGGCTCTGTACAAGCATAGCCCGTTCGCCCTTTTGGCATTAGGCCGTCGATATAATTCATTAGGTGCAGGCCGTATTCGTTCATGATAGTTATGTGACATACTTTCGTCGAGTATTTCTCTCTCCCCTCTTTTTGATGGACAAAAACATTGCAATTTATTTACTACGTTTCAAAATTCGTCGGGGAGTGTGAGTGTAATTATAATCATGCTGCGACCACTCACCGCACTCTGTGTGAAAAAAAAATTATAATAAAGAAGTAACCGGAATAAAGTCCGAGGGGGTCCACGACTCAAGTTTCCACTCTCAATCCCCAACCCTCCACTGACCAACCCTCGAAGGGCGTACGAGTGTTGTTCTCCGCGTGAAAAGTATTTGAATTTCAAAATTATTTCTTCCGGGTAAACATGCGATTTAATCTCGAATCTTGAAATCTTTACCGGATATCATAGAGTGTTGCCTGGGAACGATTTCAAGAAGAATATATATATGTAAATATTTTTATATCACACCATTTTTTTTTCGATACAGGAATTGATATTGATGTTTTTTTTTAATCACAACGGGACTTGTTGCTATTTAATTTTTATTGATATTTCAGTAAAATAGCAAAGGAAGACGATAATCTGATCGTGGAACTCTATACTGGACTGAGATTCTTAATCTTTTGAAAATGAATTATTGAAATTGGAAATTATTATTATTGATTTTATATTCTCAGTGTTACGAATGACGGTTGAGGTCCAACCGTCTTCAGGGAGCAGATCGTTAATGTCAGTAAAAAATTCCTTCAAAGAAACAGCTCGTCGAAATTTTGTAATCTTCGGAAATATGCACACAAATCCGACAAGACTTGGCTCGTAAGAATCATTAAAAACTTGCATCTATAAACAATGTAACTAATCGACATAATCAATGTAATTTTCATCACTCCGTATCTAGTAGCAAAGTGGGGCAAAGTGGACTGACGCAACATCTTCAACTTTTTTTCAAAACATAAGAAGTGTATCCGCAAAACGCAGCTAAATAATTTTTCTTTTTTTTAATTCGCTCAAATTGAAAATTCTTTACAATGAAAATGTGTAAATTTGAGTACCAAAGAAACTCCCAACTTACAGTCTGCATTGCAATTATATTTCAAACAAAAATATCCACTCTCAAAATCTAAAAAATAACATGGAAAAGAAAGTCAAAAAGCCCCAACGCAACGATCCCAAAATGTCAGTTGCAAAAATGTCATAATATTCCGCATCGTCCACATTTTGCCCCACGAAATCAATCCACCCATAAAATCTCTAAAATTATCCACGACTCCTCGAGTACTCGCTCCCGAACGAATGATTTTGAAATTCACCCACAAACGTCTTTCTTTCCTTTACATTGCCTAAACACGTGGGGAGGAGAAGGGGTTTTTCCGCGTGAGACCGAGTTATCCCTCGGCAGGTTCTTTCCGCCGCGGCGCTCGCTCGAAAGAGCATCGGAAACCTCGTCGATCGTCGGATGTATGTAGGATCGAAATTGCAATTCCATCAGTGCTCAAGCTGTGCGGATCGAGTATGCTCCCCCCCCCCTCTCCGACAGTCACCGATGCCGGGCTTTTCGTGTGTCGCCCTGTTAGTCGAGAAAGTCGATTATATCCCTCGAGGATCAAATAGCTTGGGGGTGGGGGGCGGGGGGGATGTGGGGGAGTTGCTGCGACCGACGTTCCCGGACGTGCATACCGCATCCCCCCCACCGCATCCCCCCCACTCACCGCCCCAACAGGCTGCGATGTGTGCATTGCTTTGCGAGGGGGGAGGGGGGGAGAGGGGCAAACGCTTCGCGGTCGCCGGCCACCCGCGCGAATGCGTTTTGCGGACAATTCCAGAAATTGGCGCCGGCGACCGCGAAGCGTTTGCCCCTCTCCCCCCCTCCCCCCTCGCAAAGCAATGCACACATCGCAGCCTGTTGGGGCGGTGAGTGGGGGGGATGCGGGATGCACGTCCGGGAACGCCGGTCGCAGCAACTCCCCCCCACCCCCCCCGCCCCCCCCCCCCCCCCCCCCCCCCCCTCCTACTCCCGACCCACCCTGTCGCGCCTACACACTGGAAACCGATCCGCTTTGACGTTGATATTATCCGTCATATAACGCTCGTCTCCGCGTCGCTGTCGTGTCCGTTGCAGTATATTGTAACTGTCGCACGTCAGTATATCTCCGCGCGGGTCGGCAAAGTCTACGCCCGCCCCCCCAACCCGCCCCCAGACACGCTGAAAAAATCGAGGGCCCTTTTTTTTGGTGCGTGTTGGTGTCTCGATCTCCGACCCCTTATCGGCCCGCGCACTCGAACCCCCCCATATATGTGGAGGAATAATGTTGCCGGAATCCCCACCACCCCCCGGAACCCGGATGACTCTTGCGTGAGGTAGTGAATAAATCTTTATTTAACAAAACAAAAAAAAACAGTGTATGTAAGATAAGGAATGAAAAAAAGAAGGAAGGAGTGAAGGTAGAATAGATGAGAGACGTAGAAATCGGTTGAAAAAAATCACACGCACACACACACACACACACAGAGAGAAGAATATGAGAGATATTTGGTGTAAGGTAGAAGAGGGGATGCACATTATCGCATTTACAATATATTAATAATATCCGGTTTTTTTTTTTTTTTTTTTTTTTTTTTTTTTTTTTTTTTTTGGAATAACAAAAATGTCGAGTATAAGAAGAAAAAAATCAAAGATGGACAGAGAGAGAGAGAGAGAGAGAGAGAGAGACAGATAAACCCGCATTTCGTTCTGTACGGAGATAATGTATAATGTTATAAAAATAATAATAATTAATAATAATAAAAATAATAATAAGATTCTGTTCTGTGGAGGGCATAGGCCTACGGTGCACCTTGACGCGCGATATACTATGTGTGTGTATATTAAAGATATATTTCATCGATCGTCAATAAATAATATTTTCTCGGTTGTACAGGGGCGCGCGCGCGCAAAAAAAAAAGGTTCTGTGCAATGCTCAACTGCGATCACGTCGAATATCAAACAACAGTATTTATATATGTGTAAATCCATAAAACGGTAAAACAAAAAAATAAAATAAATTATCCAATATATTATTATACTTAATAATCTGCGTAATATATTAATATGTTTGTTTCTTCTTTCTTTTTCATCTGAATTATATATTATTAAATTATACAGGTATTGTGTTTTTTTAGCCTTTAACCATACAAAGTGCCCAAATAATTGTTGCTTTTTTAAAAAAATTGTCTCTTTTTTTTCCATTGTCTTTTCCTTTCTTGCGATCAAGGGAAAAAATAAGGAAGGAAGGGAGGGATAGGGAGGAGAGAGGGTGAGAAAGACAGAGAAAGTGATCTGTAGATCGACGGTAATATCAATATGATCACATTATTCAGCGATTTGGCTCTTTGAATAGCTAGCGGACTCGGTATCGCATGTAGTGTGGGTGTGTGTGTGTATGTGTACTTTTATTGTTACCTTCATTTTTAATCTGCGTAACTGTAACCATGTGTACCAGTGTCGTGAGTTCGTTTCTATGAGTATATGTAAACCGTTTTCGTTTATATTGTTTTCTTTTTGTTTACTTCGATAAATTCTCTGTTCACTTATAGTATATTGCGTAGGTCGTTGGGCGCGGAAAGCTCATTTTTCACGCTGAAGTAAAACCAACAAAATATAGTAAAAAAAAAAAAAACATAATTAGAACAAACAGATTGCACCCCAACCAATTAAATATCAAATGTGCAAACGACGCGCCGACGATCGAGCGTCGAGAACCATCCCTTGGTTAAAAATTGTGTTTTTAAACGTAACGTATATCCAACCAATGATAGCGTATAACGGGTAGATTATATAAAGTATAAAATATAGTGCTATAAATCATCCGACACAGTAAACAATTATTTGCTTCGCCTATTCATTTAAGTCCCGAATCGTGGAATGTCTCCCCTCGTTATTTCCACTATTTTGCTGCATTACATTCTCGGTGTGCAGTGCAGTTTTCTTTCTTCTCTTCCATTTTTTTTCTATCAATAATATTATAGACTTTAGGTGTTATTTAACAAGTATGTAACGTATTTATAGTCAAGAGTTCATATTAGAGCTGCAAAGCGCTACGCGTCAAAGTTAATAAAAAAAACTTCCTCCAACACAGAACACCCCTCCCCCCTCCAACACAGAACCCCCCCCCCCTCCCCCCGGTATATATATCGTTAATATTTGACCTCATTAGATCGCTTTTAGAATGGTGCAAACGATGCGCGCAGGGCATAAACTTCGTTGTGAATCGAACGTACATTCCGTAGGTTAACTTCCGTTAGCCTACGCAAAATTATATAAAATTATTCCGCAAAACTATTTACCAAGCTTCACATTGCCTGCCACTACCCGCACTTTTGTTTTATTATTCCCACATTTTTTAAATTTATTATTATTTTTATCATTATTATTATTATTATTTTTAAATACAGTTCTCCGTTAGTTACGAACAGTCCGTCTGTCGTCCAGTCGATGTCCGACGCAATTGCCACAGTAGCTGCGAACTTCTCGAGTGTATATTCATATTACAATGTGTGCAACAAGTTGTGAGCTCGAACGTTTCGCGATATAATAATAATAATAATAATAGCAATAATAACAATAATAATAATAACAACAATAATAATAAATCGATATTGCTATTATTGATCCTCGAACGATAGTACCATTTACAATCTAATATGAAGACCCAACTATACCCTTTCAACAACTATACGACTCACCCTACGTATTCGAATCGACTTTTCTTTTTATTGTTTTTTTTTTGCGTTTCTTTTTTCTTCCTCCTCCTCCTCCACCTCCACTTTCTTATGTCTTTAATTATTATTAGTTAATTAATATTCATTTCGGCTGCCAGCCTGCCGACGCCACTCAGCAGCGAACTACGGGAGGAATTGGCACCACATTTGCTCCCATTTAATGTATAATTCAATCAAATTTCTTTTATCTCTTTTTTTTCTTCTCCCACTGTTCCATTTCTCGTATTCTCGAGACCAAGCACCATTTTTGTTTCGTTTTTTTCCTTCTTGAACACGAGACTTAAATCTGCGCTTCGTGTTTTAGATTCGAAGCGCCCTCATTATCTCACCCATACTCCCTCTCTCTCTCTCTCTCGGCTGCTATCGGAAACCCCAACGCACGGCTCTACCCAAGATCAGCGCAGCTTATCAATTTTCTTTATTTTTTCTTTTTTTTTACCAACCAGAAAAATAAGGCTGCATCCACCGCAAAATCCCCGTTTTCATCCCCCCGCCCCGCCCTCAAGTGATTAACGAGGACACACACGCGAGCTCGCGCTATAGCTACGACTTGAACTTGTATAATCGTCTGTCGGCGATTTCTCTCTCTTTATCATCCGTCCTCACGGCGTCGGTAAACATAACGAGACGAACGCTCTATCCGCGTGTTCTTCGCACCGCGCTATAGATATACATCTTATGCTTTTTCACGTGTCGCTGCGCTTTGTCTGTCTGCCTGTGTGTATGTATACACGTGCGTGTGTGCGTGTGTGTGTGTGTGTGTGTGTGTGTGTGTGTGTGTGTGTGTGTGTGTGTGTGTGTGTCTGCGCGCGCGCGTGTGTCGGTGTGTGCATATTTATATATATACCTATGTATCGTACTCTACTGAAAGAAAATTAAGTTACCTCGACAGAATTTAGTTTTTTTTTTCGAAATCAATTCAATCAACGATAACAAATTTTATGCGTTGGTCGAAAAGATTCGTCGTTGGTACGACGCGTATGCTCGCAGTGTGATAATCACATTATCATTATCTTTCTTTCTTTCAGTCCGAGTTCAAGCGATATATTCCCATATACCGAATTATTATTATTTCGCCGGATCGGATGAGACCGAGTCTTGGTCGCCGAACGTCACATATCCCGGTAAATAAAAAAACCCCTATAAACCTATTTCTCCCCCCCCCCCCCTCCCGTAGAATCGTAGCAGTTGGTCGGCCGTCCTTCTCGTTCTTTAATTATAATATTTTAGTGTTTTTTTGTTGTTGTTTTTTTTCCAAGCTCAGCATCTACAAGATTTGACGTTCGGAGAAAAACTGATTGAAAAAAACGGAGTAGCTTAGCTGTCCCGTCGCTGCGGAGGAGAGTAACGGGTCGAGCCGATGATGACGAGCTTGGCTATTCCTGCTATCGTAATAATCGGCTATAGCGATCGCCGTAGTGTGGTCGTTGGGGGCGCGCGCGCGCTGCACGCACGCACGCACGCTCGCTTATGAGAGCGTGTTCATGCTGTCGTTATTTGTCGCGGATAGGGCCAACGAGCCGGCCATGAAATCGTTTAGATCGATCTTTCTTGCCTCGGGGTGTTTGAATTTAAAGTGCGTACGCAGGTTGTCGCTACGAGTGTAGGTGGCACGACAGAGAGGACACTCAAACCTGCCGGGGAAGTGGACGTGGTAGTGGTTCCTGATGTGCGTCACGACCTTGCCGCACAGCTTGCACCTGTGAAGGTTGCAGCCGCCTGGCACCCGGTCAAAGGTCAGCCGCATGTGCCAGGCTTTTGAACCTGCAACATCAACACAAGACAAGTCACTAAACTGATGCTTCCCGCGACCCCCTAATTAAGGCGCCCGGCCCCTCGTCGTCCACGGGCACGGGACTTTTTTTTATTTTGCTTTTTTTTTTTTTTATTTTTTTGTCAATAATTCTCTTGCCTCCATATCTCTTAATTTTCTGCTGCGTACCACTCGCGAGATAATCACTCTGCTCGCTAATATTAATTTTTGTCAGCCTTGACAAAAATTCGTCCCATAGACCCACCACCGTTTCAGCCTTGAACCCCCTCAAACATCCCTTCTCCTCGTCTAGCCTAATTTTTATTTTTATCCGCTTCTCCCCTCTATCATATAGTTTCTTGTTGCGCGATACTTTCCCGTTGGCTCTGGTCGACTTTTTTTCGATCATTTATACAGTAATTGTATAGCATAGCGAACCCAGTTAATTTTACACATGTCCCGCCAACCACCTCCTCCCTTAAACAGTAACACCCCCCACCCCCGCCTGAGATAGTCCAATGCCCGAGCTACGTGCACCGGACGGTGTGCCAACTTGTCGTTTGTATCGAGGGGACACCCTTTCCTTCCTACTCGTACGGGGACCGGTCGGTAATAAAATTTGTAATTATTATAATATATCAGAGACGGGCAATTAGCCTAAGTACTTGAATTACGTATTTAAGTAGCGAGTACTTAAAGTAGCAGTAGTAGTAAAGTAACGTAGTACACTCAGAAAAATAATTTATTTGACGGCCACCGATTATTTGTTTTAAGTAAAATATTTATTTGACGTAAATAAATATTTATTCCATTTAAGTAACTATTTATTTAAATCAAATAAATATTTTACTTAAACCAAATAAACGGTGGCCGTCAAATTAATTTTTTTGTGGGTGTATTTAAAGTGGCAGAACTTTTTATCTCAAATTCCAAGTACCGGGCACTGACTCAGTAATTGATACTTCAATACGTACTTCGTGCACTTAGTGTATTTGCCCAGCTCTGTAATATATATGTATTTTAGCGCGTGAACCATCTACGATCGAAAGCTAATTTTTAGAAGAAGCCTGTATCAATTAAGGGCATGTGATACAGACTTAGTCGGTAAAAAAACGGTTTCCTTGTTTTCTTCGCGCCTATTAATATTTCAGACAAAAGGACAATAGGTTTTCATATATCTATGTACAGTCTACGAAAACCTTTTTCGCTTTTTTGTCCAAAATATTAATAGTTGCGAAGAAGAAGAAGAAGAAAATTATTTTTATTACCGACCGACTCTGTGTCACATGTCTTCGTGTAAGAATTTGCTTTTAATTGTAGACAGCACCATAAAAAAATATGTATATATCAATTACTGTTTTCATTACCGACTGCGGTATCTTAGAAGGACCGAAGAGCGCGGCAAAATTTACAGATTCGATCGGTAACAGTGTTAGTGATAAGCCGCTCGATCGACAAGCTGGCGAACATCGAGTCGGTACATTCTGATTCTACTCTATAGATACATTTTTTTTCATCTATTCATTTGCTCTATGTTATAATTATTTTATATGTATATATATACAAAATTCAGAATGATAAAGAGTACCTTTGTTAGAGCGGGAAACTTCGGTTAAGTATTTTATATATTTTATATGTAATGTCTATTATATCGTTTTGCGTTAGATCTGAACGTGAAAAAGTATATATATATATATATATATATATATATATATATAATAGACATGTAAGTTGCGTGTGATTACTCGTGAGAGCGATGGAGTAAGACAGAGGAACAGAGAGAAAAAAAGGTTGGAATAGATTGGAAGAACGAATGCGAGAATCGTAAGAGAGGAAAAGTTAGCTATTCGGAAGTAATATCGTACGAAACGGGGATGTCGTAAAAAAAAAAATTGTTTATGTATGTGTGTGTGTGTCGGCGTGTTAAAAATTGTTTTTGTAGAAAGCAATTGTTCGATAATCCACGGGCGCGAACGAAGAGTCAGTTTTGCAATACGAGAGTAATGAGATTTCTACGCAAAAAAAATCCACTCGCCAGTGATGCTGGATATTCTCGTCTCGTCATTTCGCTATGCGCGCTCAATGATATGCTCGTTAACGCCGGGGCTCGACGTCATATTCGAAACTTTTTTTTATCCGCGCGAGAAAAAAGAATTACACACACATACATTTACACCAAGAAAATACAACATAGCCTACTATACGGTATATTTTTCCAATGGAAAGTCTGTATTTTACCGTTATAGAGAGTGTTTTTTTTTTTTTTTGCAATCTCTAAACCCGGAAAAAATATTGTGAAATAAGATTATAGTGGACCCATTCGCATGACACTTTACGGGATCTGTACGATACAGATGTTCCTTGGAGATTTATATCATACGGTGGAATGTATCATTTTCTATTATACGAATACTGGGTGATTCAAAATAAGTATCGGATCCGGAGTGAGGGGCAAAACGGGCCAATTCTGAACAACTTTTTGCTTGGATAATTTTTTAAATCCAAAAAAGTCGATTAATGTTAAATAATAAATTATTAATGGGGAGCATCGAAGTTTCCTGTTAGGGAACTCGCGTGAAATGGGATTGAAATCGAGGGATCGGCCTGCGATCACGTCGGGCCAGGTCGTTGACTTGTGCGTATACTCTCCGCGTGTAGCGTGTAGAGAGTGCACGGCGTACGGCTACTCGAGTTTTCGATTAAAACCATTGTTTTGAAGTAAAATGTTTAACAAGTTTACTGTGCGAATGAAATACTGTAAACAACAAATTGGAAACGTATCAATTGCTACTGGCGTAATGCTACTTGTGACGTTCTCATCACATTCGTTCTTGGCATGAAGTTATTGGCATGAAAATGACTGGACTCCGATTGTGACCAAACTGGACGAAAGTTCGAAACTGAGAAATTCAAAATATCGTAGTATAATATTGTACGTTACAATAGATTGTGAAAAAGTTGACAATAAATTGCGAAAAACTTAGTGCCATCGAGGGTGAACTTTTTGTCAATCTATTGTCAACTGTTGGTCAATTTATTGTCAACTTTTTTGAAATTGATTGTTAACTTATTCTAAATTTATTGTCAACTTTTTCTAAATTTGTTGTCAACTTTTTCTGAATGTATTGTCAACAATATGTCATTATTGGTAACTTCTTTTAAATTTATTTTAGCGGGCAACGAGAATTACATTTGTGACACGACATTTCCAATTTCTCAAATCCGGCATTCTGCCCATATGGTCCTAATACTATCCCAGTAATATCTCAACAAACTCACGCTAACCCCAAACGTGGTGAGAACGTTTCCAACTAATAGGTGTTCAATTTTTTTTTGCATATTACATTTTTTTTTACACCTTACTTCACAACAATGGTTTTAAACGAAAGCCCGGGCCGCCGAGCCACTTGGAGTCTCCAAAAACAGCAAGCCTGCTATCCCGTCCGGCGTGGTCGCAGACCGATATCCCGATCTTGATCCTATTTTTATCGACTTCCGGCCTATTAACAAGCTATTGCAAATTTTTTAAAACAGCCAACGAAAAATGTATTCACAACTATCTCATCTACTCCCACACTCCGGGTTCGATACTTATGTTGAATCAACCTGCATATATCGGTTGCCCAATTCCATAAGAGCATATCGGCGGTTTATAAGCATAGCTTCGCCCTTTCGACATTAAACCGTATATATATATATATATACACACACACACATACACATATACATTTTTTCGGGGCACACAGCATATATTGCTTGGGTAAGGTCGCGAGGACGTATTTTTTTTTTTTTTGCTTCTCCGCACAGAGCCTATGAAATAAGGCCTTCGGTCTTTAGTCGCGGATTACGTGTACTTTTGCGACGCGCACCTTCGTCGACGATATATTGCCTATTTCAAAATCTACACAAATTTTTCTAATTCTCATGTATTTTAATCGTCATTTATTGTTTCGACAAAAAATCAGCCAATTACAAAAATATTACAATTCACGTTATAATATTATTCTCCTTAATTCTACTAGACTCTAGAGTTTCATTTCTAAGGCCCATACCGGAGTATACATATACAATTACTAGTTACTTCTTTATCGTGTTTTACTGTTAAATTACCTTAAATTCAATGAGGTGTTTTTTTTTGCCAATAAATATTAATAACTATTTGGATACTCGAAGTAGATTTCGAATACTTTTCAGTGAGCTTGGTTAGGTTTTAACGCTATGATTTATTGTATGGCACGGTATTTAATCGGTTGGTTGGTCGAGTGTTCGTGACCAATATATAAAAAAAACTAGTGGTTTTCGGCACAGTGACCCTTATCGGCGATCCACTGGCGCGGAATGGGTGAAATTCAATTAAGAAGAAAATAAGAGCTTCGAGAGCGTTTTCACTTGCCCAGGGAATTTATCTTGCGATGGGGTTATCGTTATATCAAAAGAATGGGGATATTGAGGTGTAAATGCGCCTGGAATGAGACCATGAACCCTCGTCGGATGGAATATATATATAAAATAACGTGGATGGCGCGTGGAAGAATGTTTTCGAATTCAGACATCATTTTCGAGAGAAATAAATGAAAAGAAGAAATTTGTGTCGCACGGTAATCAAAACTACATTTAAAAAACCTCTGGAAACGAGGTTCAAGTTTTTATAAACTTCGAGATACCCTCTTCGAAAACCCTGTATGGCCCGAGTTCCAATTTTCACGTTATATATATATATATATATATATATATATATATATATATAAACCATCAAAAGACGATAAATAAAACGAAAGCACAGCATCGAAAGCACCGAGCGTAGAGACCGAAACTTGGATGGAGAAATTCCAGTCGGGCGTCCGGACTCGACGAGAAATAGGATGAAAAATACGGTGAAATAAAATAAACTGGCAAGCTCCGCGGAGAGGGAGACCTAAGGTGAAAAAGAGAGAGCGCGGAAGAAAGGGGGGAGTAAAAAAAAACCAAAGAAGCTGTATAGAACTCGTCGCAGAGATGGCAGATTGAGTCGATCAAACTTCGAGACGTCTCGAATAGAGAGGGAGTGAGAAAAACGGAAAAAGGCTTTGCCCGGAGAGGGTTTCGCGACAGGTTTTTCGCGGTATCGAAGCGCGAAGCCCGCTCGCTGCACGGTGGTTTTTCTTGGCCTTTGCCGGCACTGCAGCTGTGGCCGTTGATGGGGCGTTGTGGAGCGCGGCTCGACCCCGATTCAGGCATCGCAACATGCCGGCAATACCTCGCCGGTGTGCGGTAAGGAGGCGGCGGGAATGGCAGAAGCATAGGGCAGAAGGGGGAAAAATGGCACAGCGAGGCAAAATGGGACAGCGAGACAAAACGCAATTTTTCAATAACTTTTGGCTGGTGGCGATGTTGGTCCGTGGGGCAAAACGGGCTTGAAAATCCCGATAACTATTGGCCCGTGGCGATGGCGGTTGGTGGGGCAAAATGGAGTCGAAAATGCCAATAACTTTTGGCTGGTCGCGATGGTGTCCCCGGGGCAAAACGGGTCCGAAAATCCCGACCTATCGTTGGGACATAATGGGACATCCAACATTTTTTGAAAAATCGAATTTTACCCCGACTGTACCGTTTTGCCCCACTGTCCCATTCAGCCCCGCACACCCCTACACACACGCCGTGGCCCGTTGACTCCCCTCACGGTATAACTCCGGGAAAGCCCTGACTGACTTGCCCGCCTCGTACGACCTTACGTATATACTTGGCGACGTGGAAGAGCCGTACCGAGGATCCAATCGGGCGTGTAACAATCTTCGAGCCGGGCGCGTACGCTCCGGAGCCCGGCAGAGATGATTCCACGTCGCGCGGAATACCGTAGCACTTTCGCACACATCCATAAATCCCCTCTCCTCGCTGCATTCCCTCTCGCCGATCATCGCACACAACCACTTGCCGTAAGTTCTTCAGTTCACAGCCTCCAGACTCGGCTCTACATATTTCGATGTACGGTTAATACCGCGCATGCGTACTTTGGCATGCGAGTCCGCCGAGTGACGAAGTACATTATCGAACTTACAGCGAGTCGACAAACACTCACACACACGCCCACACCCATACACACACATACAAATAGGGCAATACGTAATCCTTTGCTCACAGTGGAGAACGCGTTTGATCCTTACTTCCACGTTTCGGCCTTCGCGCCTCACTGCCTAGAGACCCGCCGCCCGTATGTTAAAAGCGGGCGGGTGGGAGGGGGGGGGGCGGGCCGCCGGAGCGGGGGGGGGGGGGCGGGGGGGGGGGGGGGGGGGGGGGGGGGGGGGGGGGGGTTTGGAAAACGTAAGGGACTCGAGGCTACTTCGTTTGCTGGCCTTTGGCTCGCGCGCGAGAGGAGAATCGAAGCCCGGCCGGTGCGCTTCGAGGGGGGGCTCGTTGCCGGGGCCCGCGTGTTTACGTGAGAGAGGAGACTGGAAGGTTAGTACACGGAGGCTAGGCCGACGGTGGTTAACCGACCGGAGTCGATCGTTGCTAAAGGTGTAACGGCACCGACGGGCGCGCGTCGGCCAGAGATGGCGAAACACGTCGGTCTCGTGTGCGGCTCTCGTGTCTCTTTACACACACGTATAGACGTTGGGCATGTTAATCGGTAGAGTCGGTAGGAGACCCTTTAGTCATCGGCATATCGCACTCAGCTGGACGGAGGGAGAGAACGGGGGCAAGCGACGGCAATCATCAGCGGTCGCTTGTCCGAAAGAGGAACGGGTTCAACAGTCTGGTTGAATGGGTATCGGCGTTCCTTTTTTTTTTAATTCATCGTATACAACCTTTGAAAAAAAAGATCAATGATTTTTTTATAACGAGACCCCACGCTTGGATTAATGTTAATGCGCGGCTGGAAATAATTGTCCCCCATAATTGTGCATCGGGAGTTTATTTTTCTCTCGATTTACATTATAATTCGATCGATTGTACGCAATAGTTTGATACTTTGCGATCGATGTGCGAACAAAAAATATCCACAAAGATTTTATTAAAACGTACAATAAAAATCTATGCAGCGGAAGATTCTTTTTTATCTGCACTGCGCTGGGATATATGAATCGCGATATATATCTTTTTTTCTATACTGAGGGTAGATAGCATTTGTTCGATTCGCGGAATTCCCGAATGCATATCGAAAAGTGATTTTTTTTGTTCTACTCATTTAACGTGTCGGAGGCAACTGTTCTTAAATGGCCGATAACTGTGCCTTCTATACCGGAGAAATAATGTCTGTCGTGTACAGCGCGCATGCAATGCCATGTGCATATACGCCCGGCACACACACACACACACACACACACACACACACACACACACACACACACACACACACACACACACACACACACACACACACACACACACACACACACACACACACACAATTTCGTCGCTGTCGCCACCCGTGTCAAGAACGGGGGGGGGGAGGTCAGTACGATACGATGAGAAGCTTCGCGTACAACGGAGCTGGCTTTTTTCCTTACGTTAAGAGGCGGCTAAACCCAGTCGATGGTTGCTTGGGTGTAAGAGGGACAGCGCTATGGGGATTCTGTGTGTTTGAGAGAGAGAGAGGAGTTTGGACGTCCCTTAAGGTTGTTGTGGCGTCTGGGCCTGCGGGGTGACTAGGGGGCGCGCGGTGTGCGAGAGAGACAGCTGCTTGTCAGTTCCCATACGAAGACGACCAAGAGTTTTTCATTTATTAATAATTAAATAACAGTGCTGTCAATCTTCTTCGGAAAATGCCAAACGTTAAAGCGACTATCATTTGAACTATACATAGGTTTTATTACGTACGTTGTAGCATTTTCTTAGCTGTTAGAACGTAAATACGACGAATCGTTGCGAATTCTCCATAAGAGTAACGATTCGTTTTTCATTGTATAGAATCGTTTCGCAGAAAAATGCATTCAAAATTTTAGCGCTGTCTCTTTCGCACTCATACGGGAAAAAGGGTCACTTTCATAAAAAGCGAGCCTCTCCCCGTTTGGTAAAGCTGATTCCCCTCCACTGGCCTCCCTCTCGCCAAGGAGACAAATCATTTCGCCGAAAGTACAATGGGCCGATTCGTCGTATGTATGGCCGAAAATCATGGGTCCCAGCGTACTTCATCCGAATAGTCAAACTTTCCAAACTTTATTATTCCTGGTAATAACTTCGCCGAACGTCATTTTCCCGAATCGGTAAACTTCCGAACGTCAAGTCGACGAATCGTTATTCGTCCGTATCGTCATTCGTCCGTACCGCCAATCAACCGAATCACGAAACCAAATAATATTAGTCTAGTCTAGTCCACTTAATATGAATCACATAGATTCAGTACGATTAATGACTTTTCGGATAAATACTATTTGGACGAATGACGTTAGGAAATGTAACGATTCGGGGAAATGAAGTTTGGTGAAATTAGTAATCGGAAAAATGACGTTCGGCCAAATTCCGATTACTAAT
>JAPYZD010005212.1:0-10199 GCA_030522725.1 Ichneumoninae sp. B BG-2022a | reverse complement strand
TGTCGAGTGCCAAACAAGACGGAGGAAATAAATACTGCACAAGTCGCAAGATTAGGAGCGAGGTGCGAGCAAAAATGAATTTTCGTACAAAAAAAAAAAATGTCGACATTTTAGAATAGTATGAAATGTTGAAAAATGTGATTTTTACCTGGCGTCCGGATGTATGAGATTTGCATAGTTTAAAACGACTATAACTCGAAAACGGTTTAAAATAGCCCCTTGAAATTTTGTACACTACGACAGAGGTCACGTCTCTTCATTAAGGGCAATTTCTGCAAAGTTTGAGGCCAAATTGTAGATTTCACGCGATTTTGGATTTTTTAAAAAATGTCCGACGTATCTAACTTGCGTATTTCTAAATTGCATATAAATATAATATCTTGATCAAAAACATTTGGCATTGAATTTGGTAAAAATCGAAACGTTCAGATTTTATAGGATTTTCATTTTTTTTGAAAACGGTCTGATTCCAGTAGACATGGTGGTACCGAACTTAATACGGGAATAGACTAACACTGTACAATCTTTGGTATTAAATTTGCCGAAAATTGATCTAACCGTTTAAATTTTATGAGATTTTGAACATTGTTTATTTTTTTTATTTGTTATTTACGTCGACACGAGTTACTAAATCCAATATCATGCCAAGAGTAAAATGAGTTATAGTTTTGTAATCAGTGGTGAAGAATAGATGAAAAATTACCCCAAGACAATGAAATTTGCAAATTTCAGTCTGCTATTTCCTACAATCAATTTTGCGGTAAATTTTGACGGTTTTAATTTTATGAGATATAGAAATTTGTTATGTTTCAAAAAAAGATGCAAAGTAATATGCACATGACTTCCTCATATATTACAATTTTGAGCATAGCTTCCTCTTTGAGGAATCTTATCGATCAACGAACTTTCTCATGGAGAAAGCTGTGCGTAAAATTGTAATAAATTAGGATGCCATGTGTAAATTACTTTGCACCGTTTTATATTTAATACTCCAAATTGGAACATTAGTTCAAACGTGCTTGCAAAGAAAATTGTACAAGTACTTTCGTCTTGGTACTTTATAAAAGTACTCAAAGTGCCAAAAAGTACTTAAAGTACGAAATAAGTACTTTGGACTTTAAGTACGAAATAAGTACTTAGGACTTTAAGTACGAAATAAGTACTCATCTACTTTAAGTACTGCCCAGCTCTGATTTCAACCAACAGATGGAAAAAAAAATTAAATTTTTTTTTCAGATAATTCGAAAGTAGCGTTGTGCAATTACGATCCAGTGAAACCATCGCGGAATTCTTGTCAGTGCCGGTACGGCGAGGAAAAAGAGCCAACGAGTGAGAGGGGCTCTAACAAATCGGTAACTTCTGAAAAGACGTCGTCCAAGCGGTCCTATGGAAGCGCGCCGACGAGACAGCACAATTTACCGCAATGCGTAATGCCTCGGATCGATATCGCGATGGACTGCGACGGAGCTTCGCTAAAAATGAAGAAATCGGCGGCAACGACCGGTGATTGCGTCGGCACTCGAGCGACGGATAGAAAAGCTAAATCCAAGTAGATCGCATCCGCCTGGAAAAAAAATGTCCCAAACGATTAGCGTACAATGAACGACGTGACATACAATGTCGCCGAGGTACACGTGAATTATACAAAAACTTGAGCTTGAGCGCGCAATCTGCAACTTGTAGTTGCGTGACTTTTAATAAACTTATACAATACTATAAATAAAATTTACAAGTTTTTAATTTTATCTTCAGTGTGTTTCGACAGTCGATGCGACTTTCGATAGCGGGAGTTACGAATATTTGGATTCACAATAAATAGCGAATGAAATTATACATCGGTAGTGATTGAACGGCGTTGCGGAAGGGAGTTCAACCCCATGCCTGACTTTTACAGTAATGGATAATCAACTTTCCATCAGTGCCGTAACAGTCATACAAATTTTTAACCGTTTGATCCGGAGCCGGAGCGAATGTTTGATTTATGTAGAGAAACTGAAACAAAATAACATATCACTTTATTGAAAAAGGAAAACGAGCGACGTCTTGTAAGCGCAAAAACTTACCAAACGTTCGCTGGAATCCAGTTTCAGATATCTCTTCATAAAATCCGATATCCATCCGATGTGCTGTTCCTGACTGACGGCCCATTTTTTCTTCTTCATAATCGGCGCGTTTCCCGTTGCTTTCAACAGGATGTCGACTACGCAGCGCAGAAATTATGTTACATCAAACCCATTTATATGTTTCCCTGGTGAAAATATTTTTCTGACAATTTGTCTGAAAAACTCTAAACGGACCGTTTCAGAGATTTTCGTCGATTTTCCGAAATTTTTCTCTGCTTTCCCTGCTATGTGTCAAATATCTCTGTCATTTTCTCCTCACAACCTATAGCTGCAAGAATATTTCAGAAAAATTCAGAGTATTTTCCGAACAATTATGGATACCCCTGATTTTTTCTGATAAAGTATCTTTAGGTTGCTATGTTGCTTCGGGCTCATTACGCGTAACTTCAAGAAAAATAAGAGGAAATTGCAAATACTTTCCGATGGTATAAAAATCTGGAAAAATTCTTGCATATTAAAGGTACTGAAAATATTAATTTTGCATAATGATAATTCCAAAATGATATTAACAAATTTATCAAAAAATTAATAAGGCAACGAAACTTCTTTTTATGAAAACGATTCGTTCATTTTTTTAAATACGTATGAATTTTTTCAAATTTTTCAACTCGCCTTGATTTTTTTTTTTTTTTTTTTGGTTTATTTTTTTTTAAAAACACAAAAATCAAAACTAATTGGAAAATCTGAAAAAATTCATATGTATTCAGAAAAATGAACGAATCATTTTCATAAAAAAAAAAGTTGCTCGCTGGGTAGTTTGTTAGACAAGAATTCTTACAGATTTTTATACCATCGAGAAATACTTGCAATTTTCTCTTATTTTTCTCAAACTTGTGCGAAATGAGTGTGAAGCGACATAGGTACGTTAAGAGAAAATACAAATTGTCTCTAAGATTTATTCATTCTGTTACTCGGAAAATGCAATTTATTTTCTGAAAAACTCAGATTTTCTCGGATAATGTGTGTTTTGAGAATTTCAGACAACTTACGAGTTTTCTCTAGGATTTACTCATTCTGTTACCCGAATGGACAATAGACTTTTTCAGAGAAAATATGATTTATTTTCTGAAAAAGCGTGATTTTCTCGGGTGATGTATCTTTAGAGAATTTCAAAGAACTTACGAGTTCATTCTAAGATCTGCGTTTTCTGGTGTTCCTACGAACACTAAACTTTTGTGTCCTTGTTCGTATGACCAGTAAACAGTAAACGATAATTTATGTTTCGTCTGTATGAGAAATTAAGCAAAAATTATACTTTTCCAGAAAATAGTTTCTGAATATAGAAAAGAAACAGTCTTAGAATATCAATAAAGTTCATAGTTTTTCAGTGAAGTTAGCAGGGAAAATCAGAGAATTTCAGAACAATTATAAATATTTAAATTCAGAAAAATCTTTAACTCTCTCTGAAAACTGAAAAAAGTGAGAGAAATTTAGAGAAATTTGAGAGAAATTTTCCGAGACTTTCAGAGATATTCAGAGAAATATTTTCACCAAGGTTCTCATAGAAAAATGTTGTATCTTACTTTTGGTGTTATCCTTCGTACAAGTTTGAGCGCCCTCGCCGGCGAAAAGGTTTACGTCGGGAAGCGTCTTTCCCGCACTGGAAGGTCCATCCTCTTTCATAGATGATTCCTCAATCGTCTCATCGGTTTTTTTACTGCTTTGCTCTTCGTCCGTCAAGCAAACTTCTTCCTCCTTGTCCGTCATATTTCAACGCATTTAGAATCTCACTTTATACACCCTTAATACTTTTTTCTACGACATTATATGTAGCCTGTATTTTTTTAATGAGAAAAAAACAATATGTTATTGATCATGCGAGTTGGGGTTATGGTATTATAATATACAGCGAAACTAGACGACCACGACATGTATGTACCGACTTAACGATTGTAAAAATTACCAAAACTCGTCGAGAGTAATTCATACATACCCTGGATATTTTTTATGACAACTTGCCGGAAACTTGTTTTCTATTGTAATCATTCATGCTGTGTCTATCAGCTGATCTGTCAACAGTATTTACGTTAGTGTAAGAACACAACCGGGGCTTTCCATGCAGCCATAAAAATGGCTTCGTTATAATGGCGGATTCATTTGATTGGGCGATTCAGTAAGGTGATGCTAGTAACTGACTGAAGCGACCAATCAAACCAAACCGATGTTTTAAAGGAATCATTTTCATAGATATGGGACTTTCCACCCAGCCAGTGACGTAAAATGACCGTCATTTTATACTTGCGTCAGTGACAGGTCACGTGACCGTCATTTTTGTTTCCGACAGTTTTCTATGTGAAAATGACTGTCATTTTATCCGCAAATGACAAGCGTTTTGCTCTTTAGTAAAATGTCGGCGTTCATCTACTTAAATGTAAAAGGACGGTCATGACTTTTTAGGTCATGTTTTCCGTCATAAAATTTTTTAATGCACGATGAGCGTTATTTTTATTCACGTCATGTGACATGACCAGCGTGACGTCAACGTCTACATAGATGTAAAATGACGATCATGATTTTTTCGGTAATTTTTTCGGTCACAAAATTTAGATGATCGTCATATGATCATAAAGTTTAGCGTTCGCCATATGATGGTCACATGACGTTACGGCTTTCCATCACTGTTTTCCACCCAGCCATGGAAATGATTACGTTGTAATGACGGGTTCATTCTGTCGGATAATAATGTGTCTGACGGAAGGGACCAATCAAATCAGTCCGTTATTCTAAGGTAATAATTTTCAAGGCTGGATGGAAAGCGCCAAACGTATCGATGACTCTAACCCTATAACTCATGGGCCATGTCATCGGCGTACTGGAATATCGTCTGGGGTACAAAAGTACCCCAGACGATATTCCAACCGCGCTCCAAAAGTAGAAATTGACATTATCGACTTGGGACCTCCACGATAGTTTAGATCCATGGTCTGACGATGTGCTGAGGCTGCTAGTGGTCTCACAGTTACTCGGTGGTTGGGGGAGACATAATTGTGATATGTGGCGCACATGTAGGAAATTTCGCGCCAATATTGCTACTTTTCATGGCGCTTGTCTATCTGGGGATGGGCGAATCCGAATGTGTTCAATGATCAAACTCACCATTTTCAACGTCTCTACCAGTCTCTACCACACGACGACTCTGTAATCGACTGCGGAAGAACGGAAAGTGTCAGCTCTTGAATGCAATTCCCATACGACATGCACAGAGTCAAATGCATAATGTAGCCAAACAGTAAAATACAGGAATGTTTCATGACAATAACAATGCAAATCCAAACAGACATATTTTGGATACTCACTACTTAATAACCCGCCCTGGCTGAATAATGTCCAAAATCTGTGAGTCTTCCTTCAAGCAAACGTTTAAGGTAGTCATCGCGCGATAGGGGGAAATTCGTGTGAAGGGGATAGGTCGCATGGTGTGCGCGGCGAGCCGCTGCCCACTGCTGCACGTCGTACCAGCGTCACGAACAATATAAAACAATCTTTACTATTTTTTATCTCCGTAACTAGATGGTGAATTGCCTTACCATTTTTCGAGAAGGATCGTTAAACATCCAACAAATGTACAAAAAAAAATTATTGAAATCGTAAGAAAGAATTATTTACGGTGATTGAAAACTAAGCAAGTTAGCACGATAGATAGGAAGCGCCGTGTATAAGAACTTTTTCGAAAATCGCAAAAACTTGCATTCTAGGTGGTCAATAATTTTTACAAAAAAGGTACATGTTTTCATTAAGCATTCAATAACAAATTCGTAAAGTTTTAATGATTTCGTATGAAAATCGTTATGGCGCGATAACTACCTTAAGTAAAAGGTTTTTCAACGATTGCGACCACATGTCTGTAAGATAAATTGTCGACGATCAGGAGGAGCGGTCGGTAATCGCGAAACCTGCTTGTTCCTATAATAATTATATTCACCGAGAAATGCCGCCAAGTATCTCAACACCGTAACAAACTCACGACCGACAGCGGTGGATGCGCGGTTGGTGTGCGGCTTTGGTGGTTCCCAGAGTCAAGCTGAATCGTTCGCGGTCAGTACTTGGTAGGGTGACCGCCTAGCCGTGCACTAACTGGCGTGTTTGAACTATCGAGCGGGAGGTCGAATTCTGAAGATTGGTGTTCGTACTCGAGCTTTCGAATGCGAACGTCAAGACTAAGTTGACCGACCAACTATATCGGTGCAGGGTTTTCTGCAATTTCCCTACGCAGTATGGAGGGGCGGGGGGGGGGGGGGGGAACGGGGAATAACGGCTAGATGGCTCCCAGCAAACTAAAGCCTTAAAAGGGGGAATTAGGCAAAAAACACAAACCCATTCCTCTGATAAAGTCAGAAAACACTATCGTATGGAAAAATTGAATCTTCTCTGGACCAAAAGTTGAAGTAACTTTGTAACATCACAAAATCTATACGACAAAAAAAACGCGGCGCACAGGTTTTTTTTTAAAGAATGTATATTTATCCGGTTAAGCTGAAACATTACGAACTAGAAAAGCGCCACGAAAGGTAGCAGTTGGCGCAACTTTTGCGACATGAAATATTGAAAATATTTTACCAATATTACAAAGTATTTCTGACATTTTTTAAAAACATTTTGAAAATATTTCTTTTGTCCTTATAAATCTTACATTGAAATCTTTCAGAAATATTTCGCGAAAAGGTTTTGAAACATTACGCTAAAATGTTTTAAAAATGTTTTAGATATTTTTAAATGTTGATAAAATCCTTATTAGATATCTTTCTGAAATATTCAAGAAATTATCAATATTTTAGTCCGGTAGATATTGTTCATTATTTTAAACATATGTTCTGCCTTCAGGACTTCATCTATGGGATTCCTGTGAGCCCCTTCAAGAGTGCCAATAACATGTAGTGTTGTGACACATTTAATAGTCGAACTGCATTAAAATATATCCACGAACCATAGCATTTTTTATTGTTCGGTCTTTTTTGAAGCATACTGAAAATATTGATTTTGCATAATAATAATAACAATTTCAAAATGTTATTAACAAATAACGGAAAAAAATGCCCGGCAACATAACTTTTTTTCCTTTTACACGAAAACGATTTGTTAATTTTTCTGAACACGTATGAATTTTTTTCGAATTTCGGGTAATTTTTGAAAATTACGTTTTTTTATTAGCTGGAAATGCTATTTTCAAAACCACCGTGAAAACATGGTGATTTTCGCAGTGATCGGATCTGATAGGGAACTCAGAATGTCCTTCTCAAATATATGGAATGCGTCGATGTCAGACCACTGGTAGTACTCTCAACATCCGAATTTAAGTAAGAGTTTTTGTGTACTTTGTACGTACACGTACAAACGATACGTAATATTCCATACAATATTAATTCAGAATATTAATACAATATTGATGCAGACTATTATTGTACGGTGCAATACGTATATAAAGAGTTCTCGAAAAGACTTACTTAACTTCACTTGTTTGAGATGACTACCAGTGGTCCGAAATCGATGCATTCGATATCTTTCAGAGGACATTCAGAGTTCATATCGAAATAAATTCGAAGCACATTTAATAAGGTCGCCGTTTTTTACGATCCATTTACAACGTGCATGTATCGTCCAATTGTTATGTAGGAAGTGATAGTCAAAGCAGTCTCCGAGACCTTCCCGAAACACCGCAGACCCTTGTCCCACTCCTCCAGAAGACCGTCCAGTCCAGCACACTAATCCTTACCTCCCCCCTTTTGCTTAGGAACGGGGATTCTGAAAAAGAACTCGGTGTAGAGAAGATTCTTAGCAACGTCTTCTATTGGCGCTTCTTGCGACAACAAATGCATACACTGGACAGACAGAAGAGCATCGGTGTGTATGCTTTACTAGATTAGCAGCATCAACTGTGTACTTTAGATAATGATAAAACAGATGCTTAGGGATTATATCTGTCGCGATCCAAGTCATTAACCCTCTCATGATCCCACCTCTCTTCTCACTTTGCGGCCCTGCACGCGAGTGTTAGACGCTCGGGGAATCACGCTTTTTATCTGCATCCCTACCTTCTTCACACCGACAGTTCTGATGCCGTTTGGATCACGAATGCTTTGAGAAACCCAGCCAGACACACGAACTAACTAAACCGTTTTATCTAGAATTCGATGGACATTCACACCGTGTGTACAAATAACTCATATTTAACGTAGGTATATAAACGCAGCTTCAGAAAAACCGATAATACCGATTAGCCAACTAAAGAGATGTATAAAAGAGGATCGACGTTCAGTGGAGTTCACTTCTTCCTCGACTGGCCCTGATTGGTCATAATTAATTTGTATCTTCCAGTGACATAATGGCATTCTCTACACGTGAGTATACATATATTTTCTTTAAAAATCGATTAAACAACTGAGGATTAATGTTTTTTATGCACAAATTAAAGTTGCTGATCTAAGGCTAGCCGTCGCCTTAACAATGGCACTAGCGGCTTTCGTCACATCCGATAAGGTGATTCTTACCGATTGCCCTGAAACTAGCATCGGAAGTAATTCCACAAAGCTCGCTCACGAAACCGACTGCACGAAATTCTACGGATGCATGGGTGGTTCGAAATTGGAGATGCAGTGTCCGAAAATAGACTCGGAGGGTAACAGGTTCTACTTCAATTCCGTTACTCAAGTCTGCGATTGGCCGTATAACGTCGATTGCAAACCGCCTCAACCAATCGCAGCGATTCCAACACGAGCACCAATCCCAACCGAGTGTCCAACGTATAATTCGCTCAACTACACCGTCCATCTGGCCCACGAGAATGATTGTACGAAATTCTACAAGTGCGACTGGGGTCGGAAAATTCCGTTCGATTGTCCATTTTGCAACAAGGAAGGTGACAGACTTTACTTCAATCCTGTTCTTCAGGTTTGCGATTGGCCGCAAAACGTCACTTGCAGACACTCGTCACCGGGCCGAACACCTTGTTTCGGATACACGGACGGCGTCAGTACAGTGGCGAGCAATGGTTGCATAGGCACATGCCCGACCGTCGACACCGGATATTTCAATCTTCTTCTTGCTAACGTCGACGGCAAGAAATTTTGCATTTGCAGCAACGGCGTACCCCATGTCTACGACTGTCCACAAGATCGTCCTTACTGGAATGATTCGGAGAAAGCCTGCGCGAAGATTTAAGCCGTGAACGACCGTGCCCTCCATGAAAATAAAGTATATAAAAAAAGTACACTGATCGATATATAGTGACATATATGAAAAATCTATCTGATATACTTCCGATATATTAAAAATACATTAAAAGTATGCTATTAAATATCCAATTTTTCGTGACCTTATATATTCGGTAATTGTACGTGAAGTATATTTTTGGATTTATTATATATATGTACCCTTCATATATCATTCATATATGTAAAATATATAACACATATATTCTTTCTATATCGCTGATATAAAAAGACTATATGTGATATATATATAAGTATGTATGTTACAAACGCTTGAAATATACAGTGTAGCTATTTTGTAAATAGTGCAAAAATTATTTTGCAGCATCTGTATCGCTAGTTTTTGACGAATGTAATGTAATTCAAAATCTATTTTGAAAAACGATACAATTTTTTTGACATTGATGGAGATCCGAACGTGGTGCCTTGCGACTTGTAGTCTGCAGCCATATCCACCCGGCTATCCTGTAGTGGCAAATAAAATTTTGAAAACTTATAAATTAGGCATGAAAGACTCTAACACGTTGTTTTGTGAGTTGTAAGTACATCATTTTTCATGCATAGACATGTTTACCGCGATGATACGCAAAAAATGTTTTTCAGCGCTTATTATTTGAAGCAAAAATATCCTCTTCGAATCAAAATTGTCACATTTATTTGTTATGTGGTTTTTTTTTCTTTTCACAAAGCTTCTTCTATAATAACGCATATTCTGAAATTACTTTGTTTTCTCGCAGCTGACACTTTGTGAGTGAAAGCAATTAAAAAATAGGTTCACCTAACATTTTCCATAGATTCAACACATCATAAAATTCCGATAGCTAAATTGATTTTAACCTAATTCAATCTTCATAATCCTTCGAGTCCCATA